>JAQGBX010005861.1:0-13152 GCA_034698745.1 Megaphyllum sjaelandicum
TACGCTCAATTTGCATGAGTTACCATTCGTAAAATCACCGGCGATAAAATAAACAAATGCCCAAGGGGATATGGCGGTGCGACGACGAGCTAGTGGCGCACCCTGCGTCAGCCAAGCAAAACCAATTTCAAACCGTCAAACGTTATTTGAAGGGAGTGAAATCGAACCTCGTTAAGATGACAAAATTTGTTTATCAAAACCGTAGTTCGTATTATCAGAGGTCAGACTAAACATGACTTTAACTTTATACAGTAAAGCCTGTTAAGAGTGACCACCAAAAAAATGCTATGTTGGTCACTGTACACAAGTGTCACTGTACACTATACAAAGAATGCCTGAATTAAATTAAAATAATGAACATGTACACTGCACTTATGCATGTGGACTGTATACACGTAGTGAAAAAGCACAAAACCAAAAAAAGGACAGAATCATCATGTCCAAGGGTTAAAGGGAGATGTGACGTGACTCATCTGTTGTCTTGTCAATTTTTAAAGTACGTTGGCAATGTAAAAATTGCAAAAAAGACAACCCACACTGGTCACTGGACATAATAGACAGGTGGTCACTGGTCACTATACAGAGAATTTTTTATGAAGAAAATGTACACTAGAAAAAACAAAGCACTAAAAAGTGGTCAACATAAACAGGTGGTCACTTTTCCAGGATTTACTGTATAACTAAATTTCATCTAAGTTTGGATGAAATTTTCAGCCGTTGCAGCAAGCAGGCAGCATCAAACACTATACTTATTAGCATTTTTTAAAACAAATATAATTTTAAAAATATGTAAAGTACATATGTATGAGTAATTTTTTAATCGTTATATGTTATTTTTTAAACATATAGAAAAAATTATTTTGAAAAGGTTAATGTTAAACGTGCATTTTTCATTGACATTCATATAGCCTATTTCTGTCAGCCGCTTATTTCGGTCAAAATCGCTGGAATCAAATGATCGAATTAAGCGGCTTTCATCGTAGAAATTTCCGAATCTCAGCTTAGGTGCGATCTACTTTATAAGCGTTATGTTTAGACAATTATGGGGAAAGGTCAGTTGCATGGGTTGCAAATGTCACGAGTAGAAGTTTGGTCGAAAAGTTGCATACATTTTTCGTGTATTTTTTTCTTGTGAGAAAATTTGAATTTTATAGGAGCGCCTTTAGTTCGGAAAACAAACTCGGCGTTGTTTATCGTGTGAGAAATAGCCAAATTAATAGGATTGAAAGCCTTAATGCTGGGGTAAGATGGGGTTAAATTCTTCGTCACCCCTAGTTTTCGTGCGAATTAAAAGTTTTGCATGATAATTAAGAAACGGCTTGCTTAACCATGAACCTTTTTCTCCAATTAATGCATTTCCCATGACCAGAAAAGACGGCGTTTCTCACTGTTGACGTCAGCGACGTGCACGGAGATAACTAATATTAATTCGTAGCTTTTTTTTGGCTTAGAAAACCTACGGCGCTGCTGCCTTTGTCTCCGCATGTTTTTTGAACAAATGCATGGGGAATATAATGGCGACCGGCACAGCAGCCAACAACAACAATAACAATAACAAAACGCATTCGTTGCTGTAAGTTGCTTTTGAATATTCTCGTAATGAGTCCGCATTTTGTTTATAAATTGGGTTGGTCTCTGGCTCGCATGGGAAAAAATTATATTGTTAAAAATAGGCCTAGCTGTTATTACGGTTGGTGCATGCACTGGTGAAATTATTGCCCTTATTTTCACGTATTTTAAAATATAACAATTAATGAGCCTATTATTACGGAGGGGTCAGTCGGGGGTCAAGGAGATGATTGTAGTGGTCACGCCTTTCCCCTCGTTATCTCCCGTAGATGTGTGCGTTTTAGTCGTAAAATCGAGCAGATTTTGGATTTATTCACTCTTATCCTGTAATTATAAAAACCTTAAAATGCTGCGAAATAAGGCTTTCTATATATGGGAAGCCCTCGTCCATAAACTTTGTTTCGTCTTCATTACGTTGTAACCATTTTGACCCTTCCTTAATGTTGTATGCCACGACCGATAATCGAGAAAGCTATTTTTTAAACCGGATTAAGCGTTTTTAATTTTGCATAAAATGAATGTATCCCAAACAATCGGATACCTGTTTAATTTTTTGGTGGGGGTGGGAAGGGGTCACGTGCATTTTTTTAAATACTTCACTTTGAATATACAGTACGTGGAGTAAGACTTCACCAAAACTTCGATGAACATTTAGTCGGTATCGTTGAAATCATGTTTTGTCTGACTTCTGATAATACGCATTATACGGTACACTATACAAAGAATGCCTGAATTAAATTAAAATAATGAACATTTACACTGCATGCACTTATTCATGTACTGTAATACTGTGCACGTATACAGTAAAAAACACAAAACCCAAGAAGTACAGAATCATTATGTCCAAAGATTAAAGCAAGATGTAACGTGAATCATCCTTTATTTGGTCACTTTCTAAGGTACATTGGCAATGTAAAAATTGCAAAAACGACAGCACACACTGGTCACTGTACACAATAGACAGGACGCTGAGGTGGCCATGGTCAGTATACAGAGAATTTTTATAAAGGAAATGTAGCCTACACTAGAAAAAACAAAACACTAAAAAGTGGTCAACATAAACAGGTGATCCCCGCAAGCGTGCATGCTGAATTGTCTTTTTAATATTTCGACCATATTTTAATAAATCAAAAATCAACTTAACGTAACGGCGAATCATTTGCTCATCGTTATTTTTTTTAATA
Source organism: Megaphyllum sjaelandicum (assembly GCA_034698745.1). NCBI lineage: Eukaryota > Metazoa > Arthropoda > Diplopoda > Julida > Julidae > Megaphyllum > Megaphyllum sjaelandicum. Next base: position 2,754 of record JAQGBX010005861.1, read on the forward strand.
AATGTTTCGAACAATTTTAAAAAAGATAAAAGGATTGTTTTCGCTCAAAAGATAACATTAATTAAAACAGAAGTATTGTTTGAATTTTTTACCACGCAAAATTCTATTAACCACCCACCCTCAACACAATGCACCACTACATGTTTATATTTATCGTCGAAATCACCTTGACAGTAAGCAATTTTCTAGCTTTATAACCGTAATTGTTTACGCCAAAAAACATCTTTCCCAACATTTCCTGCGTTTAAAAAAAGAATGTACGATAAAAAAGATGATCACTGATAACGAACGTAACAATTAGCGTTTATCCTTGAACAGCGCTAAAATTAGGCTGATGAAACACGTACGAATTAAGAGACCGTTTTAGAGTCCGGAAGAATGTATATATAGGAAATGAGAGGGAGATAGGGCTGAAGCAAGATTAAAGATAATGACTGCTTTTTTTCCTACTTATTATACTTGATTTTACCTTCGTTTTTCAGGGCGAGTATATATGGTACAAACGGTACTAATCGCAAAGCAAACACAATCGGAACATGGAATAACCGTTTGCGCGGAAGCTTGAGTTAATCCGAGATTAATGCGAGTGTGTGTACCGTTCTTTCTACCTTTAATGATTTCATACGAAAGCAGGATTCCCCCATAAATTTCATTTTTAACTTTCCTGACTTTTCCAGGTTTTTAAAAAAAATCCAATGACCAATGACAATGTCAAAAATTTACATATTTTGACAAAATGTATAATGACAAGTTTGAAAATCAACATCAATTTTTTTTAAAAAAAAATATGTACTCGGAAAACGTGGAAAATCTAGCAAATTTGTCCTCGGAAAACGTGGAAAATTTGGCACATTTATACTCGGAAAACGTGGAAATTTCTGCAAATATGTACATTGTACTCTGAAAACGTCGAAAATTTCGCAAATTTGTATTCGGAAAACGTGGAAAATTTCGCAAAGTTTTACTCAGAAAATGGTCTATTAGCTACAACCATGAATGTAGAAGCATTAGTTTTGGAATGCAACAACATGACAACTTTGAATTTCCCTGACTTTTTCAAAATAATCCATTCTTCCCTCATTTCTTCCTGACTTTTCCAGGTTTTCCAGGTCTGGGGGTACATTGGAAGGTTTTGGGATGGATTAACTGATTTAATCAACCTAAACATGATTTTTCAAATGACCAATAGTTTTGCATTACAAATTAAATACTTCATGTTTCGAATTTAAATCATTCCATTAAAGATGCTGCATATAAAATATAAATTCACTCGAGTTTAGCTCTGCCAAACGTAATATTTGTGATGCTTTTGCCTGAGTAGCCTTATTGTTTGATTTATTATAGAGTTTGGAAGTCGTAAATGCATAACTAATGCTTAAATTATATTCGGCGTCTTGTAAAAATATGCATAACGTACTGTATATTCAAAAAATGCATTCGAAATGTATATGCAATAATTAGATTTTGTACTAAAATTGCATAAATACAATTTACGCAAATTTTTAGAAAAAAATTTACTTTGAACTACACGTTATATATGCATTTTTCTTATAATAAAAAGAACATATTTTTAATAACTGTATTTACATACATTGCACCATCATGTTTCTACTACTTTCGCTAAAATAGACATTTTTCGAGGGTTTATTTGTTAAAACAACTTATCTCGTCAATTGGAGAATTTCTCCTATATACAGGGTGGAAGAAAAGTCTGTTCTTATCGATTTTGCCGATATCAACATTCTGCTAATGGGAGTGTATAGTAATGTGCTCTGGCGCTATCCAATGATGATGTGAACCGTGACTTTGAGGGTCATCTTCAAGGTCATTTAATTTATAACCCTTAAACGGTTAATGATATAACAAAACGTTCAATTAGGAAGTTGTAGGGCATGCCCAAATTACTAAAAATGCATTGTAAAAAGTAAGATAATAACTGTGTAAGAGGATATTTCACTTACAAAATGTCAACATGCCCCTGAATGTTGCTCACCAGCAATGCTTACTTGTCATTGAAAGGTCAAGGTTGACATCATCATTGGAGAGCGCCAGGACACATTACTATATACACTCCCATTAGCAATGTTGATATCGGCCATTATTTTGAAGCAAAATCGGTAAGATACAGACTTTTCTTCCAACCTGTATCTAGATTAACTTAAGATTACGTAATTGTCCCGTCTTATCAAACATTAAATAGTGCGAGTACAAAAAATGCTAATTGTAGGTGCTTACCACTCGCGGTACACTATATATAGCCCCGCCAATTGGGATAAGAATGCGGCATGCTTTTTAAATGAGGGCGCACACAAAGAAAGCTTAGCCGAGCCAGGCTAAGCTTACAAGAAGCGCTTATAGTCTTTTGGAAATCCGAAAGCAGATTTTTAAGACAGAGTAGCACACAGATCGCCATTGGTCAAAAGTGGATAGCCATGCAATATATTATTATAAATATATATATATATATACTGTATATTCCCGCCTACGTACCATAAAACGTGTCCTGCGCTCATCATGAAATTCTAATGCGCATGTGCAAGATTTTACGCGGAAGGTTTCACCTAGCACAAGGGGATGCAGTGGCGCCACCAAGCACACTGACCATCACGCTGATATCAGCGTTCATTGTGCCTCCCAACGTTGAAAACAAGCACGAAAGAAGCTGAAAGAAGCACGTCGAAAGTAAGCATTCTTTGTGCTCGCCCCCTTAGCATGCAATAAAGTTGTAAACTAGTTGTAAACATACCAAAGAAACGTAAAACAGAAACTTGGTTTCCGAAACTGGAAAACGAGTTTCTGAAACCGGAATGCAAGTGTACGAAACTAAAATGAATTTAACGGTAACGGAGTTTCCAGTTTTGGAAACTAAGTTTCAGTTTAAGTTTCCTTGATGTGTTCTAAAACTTGGTTAGAAAATGTAAAGAAAAAAAAAGAAAAATCTTTTTTCTATACTTGTTAGTTTTTAAAATAATTCAAACAATGAAAAGGGAGCACAAATTGCATTCTTTTTCTTCTAAATTTTAACAACTTTTGTTGGGGTCCTATTAAAGGTCGATCCTAAAGAACGCTATAGTCGACTGTAGCCTACTAAACAATGGAAAAATATAGTATCAAAGTTACAAATCGCTTGTTAAAATAAAAAATATGTTGTAAACGTCAATTAAGCATTGAGGGGCATTTGGCTAAGCAATTTTGGTCTTCTTAATTAATATACATGAATAGCTTCCAATAGACAAGTTATACAGTTCAAAACCTCATTAAGAAATACTCGCTTTATTCGAATCTTTCATAGTACGAACTTATTTTTAGTCCCAGTCCAATATAGGATATGGACAAATAATGTTAATTTCTTCGTTTAATACGAATTCAGATATTATACACATATTCGGCTTAAACGAATGAATTTTTGAGTTTCAAGTTGTGGCACTTTCCAAACTTCGATGAAATTTTAGTTATTGTTGAAATCAAGTTTTGTCTGACTTCTGATAATACGAACTGCGGTTTAAACGAACACATTTTGTCGTTACTTGAGATTCGTCTTAACAAGGTTCCACTTTACTAAGGCAGATGGTTCGACTATAGTAATGCAGAAGATTCGTATAAGAATCTGCAAACTCGCGTGAGTAATCTGCATACATTTTCAGCTTAAACAATTAGAGGGGACCTTATGCAGTGTTATGACTTGATTGAATCATCGATTTAAAGAACATGCCGCCGAGTAATGTTCGCTAATAGAACAAATTAAAGGCCATGTGATATAGGTATAATGACGTAATCTATACCTAAGTTTGATCAAAAGTGTTGCGAATCGTAGTTTGGCAGAGTGAAGTCACGTGTACAAAGAGATGCATGAATTCGTAAATCTTGAGTGAATTATATCTAAACCAAATATTATATACATTTTTGTTAGAAAATTTGCATGTTTGTTTCTCAGTTTCACCCATCAGACTGATGAGTTTGCTAAAAACAAAGACAGGCAGACTGCAGTCCTATATGTACATCCTATAACAGATACAATTTCCAAATACAGTATAATTCTTATTTTTTTTCGAAAAAAAAAACATTTTTTGAAGAATGGGAGAAATTTGTGGAAAACGAGTTCCGTTCAAAATTAGATAAGACATTCTAATTTTTTTAAAATACATTCTAATATTTGAAAAATATATTTAAAAACAAGGCATTACCAATTTTGAAAAAAAAAACCACTTCTAATATGGAAAAAAAGCATTCCCAATTTTCAAATAAAACATTCCTAATTTTTAAATAAAACATTTCCAATTTCGAACAAAAAAACATTTCGAATACGAACAACATTCCTGATTTCGAAAAAAAAAAAAAAACATTCTCAGTATTGAAAAAAAACAACTTCAAATTAAAGAAGAAATATAAATATATTTCCCAATTAAAAAAATCCATTCTGAATTTTAAAAACATTCTCAGTCTTTAAAAAAGCTCCACATTTTAAAAATCATTTCCAATTTTAGGACATTTTTAAATTGTTAAATTTTTGGGAATAATTTTCTGTTTATTTTGTTTACCTTTTTGCTCTACATAGTGTTGGCAATACTCAAATTTAATTTTAACGTTAGTGTCCCTCTGCACTTTCTCCTTGTGTGAGTGTTAAATTTGATAACTTGTACAAGTATTATTGAGTTTGGTTTCGAAAATTTTTCTGTTTTTCTGTTTATTTCTTTTTTGCTCTGCATAGTGTTGGTAATATACTTATTTCTAATTTTAATGTTAGTTTCCCCTTGCTCTTCGCCTTGCTTTCTCTCCCCTTGTTTAAGTATTAATTTAGATAACAAGTACACTTATTAATCTCCTTTGAAATTGCATTGCATTAATTAATTTGAATTCTCATGTTCTATTAAAGCTTGAAGAATGCCACATGGTGGCGAAACGTCGTTTTTGGAATGGAAAAACGTTTTTGGTCGTGTTGTTGTTTCTTTTATTGATTTTTTCCGACCACTTGAAGAACATGATGATTTTTAAATTGTTTCCAAATGCTTTAACATTTTTTAAAACAACTTCACATGGACTTGTTTTTCATTTTCCAGGTTACAACACCAACAGATGCAACAGCAGCACCAACAAATGTCCCATTCTGGTTCGAGCATGAAAAGACTACACGAGAGCACGGCCAGCAGCACGGGGCGGCCGGACTCGGAGGACACATGCACCCCGATCCCCCATAGTCCTGCAGCGGTGTCCACCACCTCAGAGTCCAGCCGAAGTTCTACTCCTCCTCCACCGCGTCCCTCTTCAGAATCCTCCTCATCGACGATCTGCTCTCCCCGCCATCCTCTGAAGTCGACGTCGCCGTCATCGACGGCGTCTCCGGGGGCGACGACAGCGACCTCGCTCGCGGTGGCAGCCGCTAGTCAATTGGCCAGTGTGGCAGCACTGTCGCCGACTGCGGCGCTTCAGGTGACGACCACGGTGGGCCACGCCCTAACTCTGACGCCGTCCGCGGCGGCGCACGTGTTCGCGCCACATTTGCACCTCCATCACCATCACCACCCGCACCTCCATCCGCGGCTGCCACCGCACGCGCAATCGTGAGTACTCCGAACTTCTTTTTTTCTCAAAAACTGTTGTGTACTTGCCTGCAAACATTCAATTTTTTTTCTTCAAACTATTGAGCTATTGAACTATTGAGAAGGCCTACTCGTGGTCTGGTGTCCATATACATTACAGTAGAACCTCTCTTACGTCAACCTCTATTATAGAAACTCTCTATTATAGCAACTCATTCCTGCCGACCAAACCGTGAGTTTTTTGGCTGGCGCAGGCCTCAACTTTGGGAAAATTAATTAAATACATTAGGGTATACCTCGTTTGAAGCCTGCTCGTAGCAGCCAAAGGCGCACTGGTGCCTGTGAGAGCACCCTTACAATTTTTATTTTGCTCGTTGTGTTAGATGTCCCTACCGAGTTCAAAGCGGAAACGGGCAGTGTTGTCAAACCTGCCCAATATAAGTGATACACATCATAACACATGTACTCGTAATGTGATAACATAACTTAGAATACTTAATTGACTTGGTTCCTATTTTTTTAATTGGTTTTCTATTGGTTGGAATTTTAACCTTCCTTATGTGAACTTTTCACTTACTGTATGTCAACCACCTCTGGTCCCAATTAGTTGACATAAGAGAGATTCTACTGTATGCATGCTAAGTCTTTAGAAGGTACAGTCGAATCTTGTTCGTTTAAATCGTACTTCGCATTATCAGATGAAATTAAGGCAAAACATGATTACGACAATAAGAACTGTAAGTTTCATCGAAGTTCGGATGAATTTCCTGCCCACGTAGGCCTTCTGTATGTAATTAGGAAGGTGCACGCTGCAACTTTTATCGGGGAATTTACCGATATTGTCTGAAGTTCCTTACTGGGAAACTCGAAAATTTATTAGTTTTAACCGACAATTTGTACTATCTGAATTCGGAATTAGTCTTAAACGAAGAAATTAACATTATTTGATCATATTCTTAGACGAGGACTGGGAATTAGTTACTATCAGAAATTCTTACAAAGCGAGTTCTACTTAATGAGGTCCCATTGTAGTTTTAGGCATTTAATTAAATATTTGCTACACATGTCACATTTTTTGCATGGCCGGTATAGATAACGGAATGTAAAGGATTAGTAATCTAGAGATTCACATTCATAAATTTACCACGCTTTAATTTTATAGTCATGCTGCGTTCACGTTGGACTTGTTTTCCAGTCGCTTGCCACTGGAAAACCAACTACAAGGTGAGGCATAAGTCTAATCGGCACTATTGCAGGCATGAGACGCAAGAAGACTTTAAAGACTTATGCCTCACCTTGTAGTTGGTTTTCCAGTGACAAGCGACTGGAAAACAAGTCCAACGTGAACGCAGCTTAAGTATAGAATTGAACAGTGGTAGAATTATGAAATTTTACCAATTTTTTAATCGGTAGAATTTAATAATGCGTTATCTTGAGATCATCTTATACTACTTCGAGTGGTAAATGAAAATGTAAGTAAACTTAAAATGTACACACAGCAACACATTCGATGCATATTATATCCCGAAACTTATTTCCAGATATACATGTACTTTTGCATGACATTTCCCTGAGTGTTGTGGCATATTTCCTTCGCAAATAATCCAAATATTCGTAAATTAAAGAATAAAAAATGATCTTCAGAATATATTCTGAACAAGTTATTGCTGGAAAGAAACTGACGTCATAAGTTTTTGCAGTCATGCACAGAAGTTTCCTTCTGTTTCTGATAGGCAATCAGAAATGACCTACAGTATATGTACGTCACAAGATGGAATAAAAGCACTGTTGTCAAGTTAGTTTACCCACATTTTCCATTGAAACAGTGCATTGTGTTCAATACTGCAGGCCTTTGAAACAGTGCTGTCATATACTGTAAGGATATATTCTGAAACAATCGCTACGTGTGTTTAGGGGAACTGGACCTTATACAAAGGCACGAATGAAGCTACGATCGAATCAACAATTAAAAGAAGGTGTCTAAGCACTGCCTCTGGGTAATTTTCGTCAATGGAAAGAATGAATGAAATCTCACGCATAAGGTCCACTATGGCCAGGTGATAGAAGAAAATCAATCTGTAAATTGTTTAAAAACATGAAACTTACATGACGGAAATTGTCTTTATTTTTATATACTGGTTGAATGCATCGTGACTCACACGAAACAGTAATACGCTTCTTACCTTAACTGAGCACATACAGTAGACCCTCCTAAGTTGACCACCTCCATATGTTGAACACCTCCGTATGTTGACCAAATTTTCATACACTGGTTGGTCTCCATGCACGTTAATTTATGGGAGATGGACCTCCTTATATGTTGACCATTTTGTTTCCGCCCTTGGGTGGTGAACTTACGGAGGTTCTTCTGTAATATGCAATATATACACGGGTTAACAAAAATAATTGAAAAACTAGCTGCAGACATATCTACTGCTAAACTGATAACAATTAATTTAGTATGTGATATTACAATACTAGCAGCTTTATTTTAAGGCAAATTAGTATTGTGTATTAATTATTCCGTACAAAGGTATTGGTTATATCTGTCATTAAAAAATGGGCATACACCTGGTAATGTTTACAATGCAGCTTTCCTGCCTTTTTTACCAGCCAAGCATTTGAATAATATCACTAAAATATAACTATACCTTGCTAATGCAGTTTCAATAGCCAAAGTATCTAAATTATTGAGACGATTTTGGCACATGATGGATCGTAGCACGTTCTTACTTCTTGCCAATACACGCAATGACCTTTCAGCTTGAGCCACGGTTACCGGTAATGTGCAGAATATTCTTAGAGAGATGCAAATATTGAAAAAAAACAGTATCAATATGTAATTCTTTCAATGTATTTAACAACTCTAGAGGTAACATTTGATTTTCACCTAAGGTGGTATTCAGGTGGATTATTTCAGTGGTAATTTCTTTGGAGATATCACAAGCATATTTGTGACCTATAACTTCTGCATTCACTCTTAATTTGCTAGCATCTGCTACCAAGTAATTATATAAAAATCCAAATGACATGCAAATTTTATTTACATCATTATACATGTATTGCCAAGTCAAGTTTCTAATAACAGAATCTAGAATTTTGTAAATCACCTGAGTTTTCAAGGTTATGTTCAAAAGTAATTGCTGAACAGTCTTAATCACCAATAATTTCACCTGCAAGCCTTTTCCTATTTTTTTTTCGCTTAGCAAGCAAACTTATGGAAAGTATTTAAATATTAAGACATTCAAAATAATTGATGTATAAGTTAGGATGCCATTTAAATCGACTCTAGTTTCTGCTGTAAAATTTAAAGAAAATACTGTATTTCTTTAACTGCTATTTTAAGCCACCTACATGGTTTGTAAATGGTTTTACAGCATCTATTCTTAGACAGCTTTAATAAATATTCATAAAACATCAATTTTTTAATGTTTTCCCAGTACATTACTCATTACTAGGCCTACGTACATTACTCTCAGTTCATTAATATTCGTACAAAAATTAATTTCATGAAATGTTTTCTCAGGGAGTTTTCATTAAAATTCAGGAAAACAATTCGATCTATTTTTAATGTTTTCTCAGACAGTTTTAGTCAGTAGATAAAAACTTGCATATGGATGATGCTTTTCTAGGTGCCGTTAAAGTAGGGTTACCTCTATCCAGTCTGCTGTTGGGTTCAGTGGCTCATGGCCAAGCCCGGGATTGGATATTTCTAAATCTTTAAATCTAAAGCTACAATGGAGGAAACATAGAGAAACATTTTGTTGCTAATTGTTGCCACTTGCTTTTGAAAACAAACTTATGTAAACATACTGGAGTCTGGAACATTATGTTCTCACCAAACATGCCTGTTTCCAGACAGTAAACAAACAACTGAATGGAACAAGCAACAAGCTGTCCAGTTGAATCAGCAAAATTTTGATGCACAATGGACCATATGCAAATTTCGTTAAAAATCCAAATATTATATGACATTTTATTCATTCCATTGGCAAAAATCACCCGATGGAAGTCCCGAGGCACGTTCGTTAAAGTTCACGTGATGTAACCCCATGCGTAACTGCATAAGGTCAGTATATATACTGTACATATACAGTAAAACCTGCAAGAGTGACCACCAAAAAAATGTAATGTTGGTCACTGTGCACAAATGGTCAGTATACAGAGAATTTTTATGAAGGAAATTAATGCACCCTAGAAAAAACAAAACACTAAAAAGTGGTCAACATTAACAGGTGGTCACCATTCAAAGGTGGTGACTTTTCCAGGATTTACTGTATATTCATTATGCCTATAACTCTTGCATGTGCGATATAATGGCATGTGCAGTATCCCTGTATCCGACACAAACAGAAATGCATGTACTGTATAATCGTGTTGTTAAATCTGTGGTGCAACCTCTTTTGATCTTTACCCTTTTAATGAAAACATGGAAACTAAAGGTCAAAAAAGGATGTCACACACGAGGAAAGTTATATTTGGAAATGAGCTTTACAGCATTGCTTTTATTCCTGATTGACAATCGAACAGAAGTAAACTTTTATGTTTGACTGTAAAACCTATGACGTCAGTTTCTTTCTGCATAAATAAGTTGCTCAGAATAGGACTATTTTCTCTATTAGAAATATATCTGGAAACTTGTTTCCGAAGAAAAAATTTCCCAATACACAGGAAATAGGAAGCAATAATATATATCTGGAAAGAAGTTTGGGGATATAATTTGACTCGTGTGAGAAGGACTGGTGGCCTTTAGAGGAACAGTTGTTTCTGTTGCCATAAACGTTAAGGGGCCATGCATAAATTATGTCACGCAAAAATTGGGTATTTTTGACTCCCCCTCCCCCCCTTGTCACAAACTGTCA
>JAQGBX010005862.1:0-13151 GCA_034698745.1 Megaphyllum sjaelandicum
ACTCGTGTATGACCCCCTATTTTGGACCAAAGCCAAATGAACTCGTGCCAATCGGCCTCAGGACGAATGGATCGCCCATGTGTGCCCAGCTTAAAAAACAAAACTTGCCACGCGCCGTGATGTTTCCCCGATCAGCTGCTTCGTCCGAAGGTGCGTGAACAGGTATGGCAATCAGCTGTGGGACACACGGGGTCCCGGAGGTCAGCTGATAATGATGACGTCATTGACGAGACGGAGGCCAGCAGGGGCCTCAAAACATCACAAATATGCATGTAGGTTTTGAGAAAACTTGTATGCAACTTATTTTTCATTTCAGTTTCAAAAGCTATGCTCAAGTATCATTTTAACATTTCCAAACAATTGCAAGTGTTATTCGATAAATACTACAAAAGTAGATCTCATTTTAGGCAACTGTTTTAAAAAAAGTATAACACCAACTTTTCATATTACAACGTCAACAGGTCTGGATATTGTTCACGTCATGGAATTGTTGTAAATAATTTTTCCGTTTTTACAACATCCACACGTATGGATGTTTAATTCTATAATGACAAATACGCCATGTTTTGACCCGAATATACACGATATACACGTATGCTTTGCAAAGATACTTCATGTCTGAATCAACACGAAGGTTGACCAGCATATGCTTTGTTCACTCGTGCAAACCATAAGTAACAAGGTTCTTTCCCAAGGAGGTGGAACATGTCCATTTCTGCCAAATTACCTTTGTTCTTAATAAATGCACTAGGCAAACATGGTGGAGACAGCCCTGCATTTTCGCGCAGACGTACAAGTACGCTTCAGTAAACTGATTTTATCAAAATGCAATTTGGTAACTCTAATGGCAGGACATTCTTCAGGCTGAATGACGTCAGCCTTTTGGTAAACCAGATTAGGATATCAAGATTGGGAGATTGTCATGCCAGTGGCTTCGGCATTATGACAATTTTGTGGAAGACAAGTTCGGAATATTATATCAAAATTGTCTTCTATGGGATTACCAAAGGTATAGCGGTCGTTAGGAAGCTATAGATGCACGATGGCACGAGGATATTTTTCAACGCTCGGAAATGAAGAAAACGGATGAAGGGTTACATCATGCATGTGGGACTAGCTACAATGAAAGCCTGCATTCCGTAGGAAATTTAAAGCTAGCTTCGTGGCGATCGATAAGCTGGCAAGAAAACGCAGACGTCAATCGGAACTTCTTTATACCCTCAAACGCCGAGCAATATCGCGAAGAGCCATAGATCTATACATAGTATACATTCCCACCCTGCACCAGTGAATATAAACACGTAGAAAAAGTGTGGCAGCTGGCTCCAATACAACCCGCAGTATTCAAGAAGTTGCAGGTTTTACTGGATCTAACACGAAACGCAGGATTATAAATAGGAAATGGCTTCGGTGTGAAAAAAGTGCAGGCGAGAATAGACATTCCGCTGGATCGGTGAAAATCCATAACTTTATTGAAGTGCATCCGCTCGTGCGTTTCGTTTTGGTCGTCTTAAGATGCGATGCAGCCACGGCTGTTGATGTACGACAGATGAAGAAATGTTGATCGTAAAAAATAGTTATATTGAGAATATATGCTCGACACATAGTGTAAATGTTCATATTTAATGAATGCATTTGAATAATGTTCAGGAACGATCGAATACATATTTGTTCAGCAATCGAAACGTGCACACCTATCACAACCACCATCACCATATGACGATGAGGATTACTAACAACGATGTACATGTAAATATGCACTAGCTGGACGGCCCGGCTATGCCCGGGCTGAACTTACCGATAGAACGAAGCGATCGGGTGAAAGCGACGAAGTAGGCCTAATGAACGAACCGCAAATCATACGGAGCCCAATATAGCAGAAGATTCTTTTCTTTTTTACGGTTTGTACGCGTTTTGCGTTATCACGCAAAAAAAGCGGCCTTGGAACCAGGCATGCATCCATCAATCAGACCATCTAGCTCTTCTTTATATATACATGTACACATGTATATACAGTAGATGGCTGCCATAATCTGCATTCGATTTTAATATTACTGTATCAGAATTAAGTCAACATCTGGAGTTATAGATATAACTTGCAAAAACCGATCACCCATATTATTGCAAAGGAAAATTAAGTACACGTATGCAACAAAATGTTTCCTTCTACATGACTTTTCTTGTAACCTTATAGTCGGGGACCAGTACCGACATAGTAATCAATGTTGTTCGATTTTGTGTTTAACACTACAAATACTGTAAATATCACGCAGGAGAAGTGTTTACCACTAGCTAGACATTTTATTTACTCGCTGGCACTATCGTTGAAGTAAGATCCTTGAGTTCATCGTGATGGACGACTGCATCTACTTAAGACCGCTTTCATGTGTGGTCTTAATACTCGTAGTAGAGAAATTATAACCTCAGAAAATTGCCAGCGTATAATTACACTAATTAGCTTTTCTTTGATATATGCGTTATAGTATAGAAAACTAAAGATGGGCATTTATTTACACAGTTGTCGTACACGTAGCGCAATTTCGAGGTCAGTTTTCGTTATAACACGACTGTTTGAGTTCGTCTATCAAAATCATTCAGGAAAAAAAGAAAAACGTTGCCCAGTTTAGAACTGCGATATGCCCGGTCCATAGAATCAAATAAAACCAAAAATGATAAATGGACCACATTTACGGCGTCACACCACAAACCAAGTGGGATCATCAAACGCTCTCCGCAGCCTATAAATTGTCTCAAAAATCAAAATAAATGAGAAGACTGTCGTGAAACTCGAATCGAAATTGCAAAAGCAGTCCCATTTTGTTACAGCCGTTTTTTATATCAAAATGCCACCTAGAACAAACTTGAATATATGATAAGCCAGCTAAACGGGTTCATGGATTGCACGGATCAAAACAAACGGGCAGAAAATCAAACAGAAATGAGGCGTATAAAAGTGAAAACAAGAGTAACACGATTGCACGCCCGCTGGCTTAGAAATATTTGCCATTCATTTTTGAACTTTTGATCCAAAATTACTTAAAGTATTTTTCATTTTTTTTCTGCAATTCTGCACAATTTATTTCTGTCGGATATTGCGTCAAAAGCGGAATAGTGGCTTTTGATTTTACTAACCCACGAAAGATCATTATATTTCGCTACATCTGGTGAACTTACTATATGTCAATTCATAAGTCAGATTAAGGGGCGATCCCAGGGTCGATGTGTGGCGTAGGTGAAATGAAAGAATCTTGCAAGACTGCGTAAAACTATATGCGGCATGTAACGCAATGTTTGTCATACATATATATACTGTAAAGTATGGCGAAGGTGACAGCAATCGAAAAGTGTATACCGCGTAAGTGTAAGTGTAAAACTGTATACTGTGTATACCGATGCGACTTGCTGAAGCGACGAAGTAGGCCTAATGAACGAATCATGACCGCAGCGTATATACACATATATAGACATGCATACATATACAGTATGTAGATTTATGCTACAAGTTAAGTGCACACGAAGTTAAAAGCTGATGGCGAACAGACGTTCGCCGGCGTGATTCTTTCAAACATTACAATTTTACAGTAAAAACAACATCAACAATACCTTTTCATCCATTTTTCCGTGCGATTCGTGTCTGTTCCTTATCAATGAACTATTTTTAGTAAAAAATGGGGAGCTTTCTGCATGCTCTTGCTTTGCTGAAAACGAAAATATGAAAATTATTGTAAGAAAAAATTGACTGGTCGACGGGAATGAAAGGTGCAATGTGTGAATGGAAAAATCTCAGTATTTGGTTAGTGACATCATTGAACTTGGTGGACAATGCTTAATGATGCCTGAGAAAAGACACAAAACCTATAAGGGTGAAAATGCACTTACATCATTTCATGTTTCTGACAGATTTTCAACTGATCTTTTCAAATGGCTAGATATTAAGGCAAGCTCTTCACAAATGACGCTTCATCCTAGACGAATGCGAGGGTCATTTATACAGCTTTTTTTATCAAAAGCGTAGCCAAACACTACAGCGTGTCATCGAAAAGCGTCATCAATCTTTTTCTTATTCAAAAATCACGTTCTGTAACAGCCACAGGGTAACAGCACTGTACTGTATATCATATACATGTACATATATGTAGATCTTGCTCAAATTGGATGCGAGCGTGTATGCAAGTACATTCGTGGCATTTTTCGAACGATTTCAATGCGTTACATGTACGTATATTTGCACATTTTAAATGCAGTGTTTGAAATATAATAATAATTAAAGGCTTACATTATAGGACCAGAAATTTCAACTGCTTCAATCTAGCGGCATGCGTATACAGGATTTTAATGAAATTGATGAGCTAAATATTTGCTAGTCATTTTGCTCGGGCTCCCGCGAACTTTTATCCGTATCGCTTAATTGCATTCTTTCCGAGAAAGAGGAATTTATATCCTTCGGGGATACATTCTTTAATTTGATCATACGCTATGCAAATTTTAGATGTTAGAAACTTAATAGGCCTACTTGTCGAAAATTTTAAATTCTCCAATCAAAGATGAGTGCGGAAAATGACTACGATATTTATGAACCCGTAACATTATTCGGATTTTTATCTTTGGGCACAGTGTATTTGGGTATAATGGACTATACTGTATCCAAATATTGCATCCCCTTTATTCTGTTTATCGAAAGATGGTTTTCGTTTACGTGGTTTAACATTGTACTGTAACATTAACTATACTGTAAATATTAAATTAATATAACGTAAAAAATCCAAAAATTAGAAATTCGTACAGCATAAAATTGAACTGTCAGTAAAATCAATATTCACGCTCGCAGTATCATTATAATGCATATTCACATGCATGTACAGTATACTGTATTTTTTTTTTGAAAATATTTCATTCTGTTAATTCTTTTTATTGATATTTTAATGTGTATAATAATTAACTTGAACGTTATCATAATAACGGTATGTGCAGTACATGTATATACACTACATGTACATATGTACTAGTATATCTTAAAAAAAAAACATTTTAGTAAAAATAGTTTAAAGATTTTTCCAGGGAGGCATGAATCCAATCACCACGGTTACGGGTGGAATAGGCCTACTTATTCACTTTAAATTATGCAAAACATTTGCTCATTAACGGAACTTAGTTGTACATGTACATCTGCTTACTCATTGTTTATACAGTATATTAAGTATTATTATCAAATGAATCGGTAAACAAACGTGATGCAGATTTCATATTTTACATATTACATACAGATTTCGTATATTAATTTGAACCAATATTCCGTCAGAATACCAATTGATATACCCTGTATAAGAATTTAGCTCGACTCCTACAAACTTAAATCAGTTCAAATATGTCTAAAATTCTAAATGAAGACGGTGTTATTGATAAATGAAACCATGTAGGAAATTGCGAAAAGGTTTTTTCTAGTCGGATAAATTTTCACACAAAAATCGGCAACGTACGTCGCAGAAAATCCAATTTTCTCATATCCTGAACACGTATGTCTAATACTACGTGCACGTTTATACACGAAATAAAATTTATATTTCCTGAGATGACGGCGAAATAATAGTGGATCCTCTCGCCCATTTCATCCTCGGTGCATTTAGATCAGAATAACTTTGCGCACATTACGTCTTGAACGAGAAATTCCGCAGTTTTACGAGCCATTAAAATATTTTACAGATCAATTTTAGTTTGTATAGAGTCGATTTCCTCAGCACCATTAATAATGTAGAGTTAGAAGGCCTTTCCAGCGTTTTCAAATTCCCCATTGTGATTGATTCGACCGTATTGTTATCAAGATTTATTAGAACAAACGCAAAAATCCCTTCGTGGGGAGACAAAGTTTTTAAACAAAGTCGATGCGCTTCAGGCTCAATGCGATCAATCAGTCGCTTATATTGCGAACTTTTTCTTGGATGCATTTATTGGATAAATATGAAATCTGCTCTCACGGGGAATGAAATGCGTCAGTTGGCCACTCTCCTCGCATCAGTCAAACATCTTTTTTACTGAAACAACCAGCATGTTTGGTCCTTGGCGATAAAAGCAACAAATTCAGATTGAACACTAGTACAGCCGTTCTATTTGAGGCGGTATATGAAATGACCTGATCTTAACGGACAAATGAACATGGTTTAAACGTTTAAATATCCCGCAAAATATATGTAAAACACACGCGTGAACATTTAAAACATTTTAACATAGGCTACCTAAGTCACCTATTCATGGTAGGCTATATCGATTCTCAAATACACTTCTGGTTTGTCAATGAAGCAACTATCATCAGTATATCAGACCATGGCTTTGGTTTGCTTTCAATTTATTTGATTGCTTGAAAACGATTCAATTTATAAGATTGCTTGTAGAATATTCAATTTATAAGATTGCTTGTAGAATATTCAATTTATAAGATTACTTGAAAAAGATTCAATTTATTAACATTCAAGATATAGGTCCTTATTTACAAATACTGTTTATTATTTTACAAACATAAGTTTACTGCGATTATATAATTTAAACTTGCTGTTCTCATGACTCATTGACATTTTGTCCTTGTTTAATTTAGATAATTTAACCGATTCTTATTTTTGATTCTGTTCCCCTTCAGGATGTCCGAAAGAAGATGGGAGATCCAAGAGATCACAAGCCACACGGGAGAATGACTCCTATGGAAAATCCGCCCATGTCTGATCCAGAAACTGTGATTATGTCTAAAAACATCAACAAATTGTACGGAATCAGCCCTAGCGACATCGACAAATATTCCCGGGTTGTATTTCCGGTGTGTTTCGTCTGTTTCAACCTCATGTACTGGATCATCTATTTGCACATCAGTGACGTCATGGCGGAAGATCTGATTCCTTTGAAACCGGAGTAAAACGCCACCGGCCGTTTTAATTCGGAAGCAGAAGGAAGGTTGGAAAAAATGAACATTAAAATGATGAACAATAGGCTTGGCTAAACGGCAGCAATTTTTATATAACAAGCTAATGCTAATACTAGAAGAGGTCAGAAAGGGGAAGCAGCTTTAAAATCTTGCTAAGATTGCAAAGAAGAAAGAAGAAAAAGAAGAAGAAGAAGAAGAAGAAGAAGAAGAAGAAGAAGAAGAAGAAGAACGTTAGAAGTGCTCAAATCTCATGTATATTCCGCTGATTTCATTAATAATTAGCGAAATAACAAGTAATTTTTCCCTATGTATAGTTATGTACACTAACATTTATCTTAATCAAAGGACTTGCTAGCGAACTATTTTTCAGCGAGGAGGGTGGCAGTGAAAATGTCAACTACAAAAAAATCAATTAGATATCGGCCCGTTTGCGATGCATAAAATCGTCAAATATGTATTGACATGTCTTTAGACATAAATGTGGGATATAAATAAGAGGGCATCATTTATTATGGCGTCATAGAATAGAACCGTTGATGTTTACAAGGTCAATTATGACAAGAAAATATATAATTGTATCATGATCGAATCTCTATAGCAGGAATAGGGAAAAATGACAATTGTCATGACAGAGGTGTGATAGCAATCTCGGTGAGTATCAACTTTAACATTAATGTTATTTTTACTGTTTTTTGTCTCAGATTATCGTAGACCTAATTTCCCGTTATTGTCCAACAATCCTTATCTAGTTTTGCAATTGTTACATCTGATTACATGTATTCAAAAAAGTACGTGATCTTGACACTGTTTCCTTAATTGGGATTAAAGAAAAATGTCCCCTAAGAAATAAATGGCTAATCCTTTTTAAATATGCATTTCTATGTTTTGCTATGCGACGATTTCGCGACTTATTGAGCATGTCATGGTTACTATATCGATTCTAAGAAGCCGTGCAAATTGACCTGAACAAAGCAGTGAATCGATAATAATTAGATAATACAGGGTGTCTTCAGAATTATGAGCGCCATGACGTCACGATTCTTTAAATTTCCAAATTGTTTCCAGAAAATATTTCGCAGTTTAACCAGCTTTTTATTTACTACTAAGGAATAAAATCAATAATCAAATTCTACCCAAGGAGGTCAGATAAGTTGCAGGAGCTACGGGTCAAATGCCCGCCATACAACTTGTGCCTTCCTGTTAACAAGCTCATAATTTAAATAATGTTGACAGGATGAACAAATGCGCCACCTGACGTCTTCCAAGCAAACGAAATCGCAAAACTAAATCAATACTGTTTTTAGCGCTCCTGCATGCAATTTAGATGTCCTATACCTTGCTGGTATTTTCAGAAATAAGTCATAAAGTATGCCAACCTACTCACTATTGCTCATTGTTTAACAGACACTCTGTACAAAGGTAATGAAATACAAGCTCTATTGTTTTCTTCAAGTTCTGATATCAATGCTGGCGCTGTTCAAGGCATGTTAGTTCTGAAATAGACAGTCAAAGCGGGACGATGCGCATTGGCAATAAAATGAAAAAGGATGAAGAAACGTCAATAAATTCAACCTTACAATTCTGCATTTCCAAAGAATAGTAAAGATTAATCTTATTCTGACGTCAGTCACATATAAGCCATAATTGTGGTATAACTGCATAAAGTTCGCGTATGTCTTGAAACCAACTTATCTCTGAAAAATACCTTTTTCGTTTTCATGAAAAAAGCTTTTTTTTTTTGGTATAATTTTTGATGACGATTGCATACTGCATGTACAATGTAGGTTCGAAACCAACAACGCTCACAGCTTGAAATTATTTTAAAACGACTGACTTCGTCAATTGTACTAATACTGTATGTCCACTGTAGAGATCGAGGTTGCGTCCAGTGCACGTTATTTAGTCGCTTATTGCCCTTCCGGTGCATTAACTAAACAAATGCACGGTGGCAGTCCAATACTGAATAATTCAATGGTGCCGCCACATATTGGAATGAGCTGCTTCTCGTTAAAATGCCGAGTAACATTATGTAGCTACTATCGTAGCGTAGCACTTAAAATAGTAGTGATTTCAAACGCTTGCAGCCAACGCAAATTAGCGAACAACGTACTGATTGCATGCCTGTGCATGCTCAACTTGCTTGGACTGTAATACTGTATGGCAACGTAACCTATTCCGCATGTGTGTACAACAGCGGCATTCATTGGTATTTTGGTTGTTGGTGCCATTATGGTAATTGTGTATATTTTAAAGTTGGTGCGCTACGAGCAACTGCGATTTTTAAATGTACACAAGCCTAGACTGTTAAATAACTTTTTTTTGAAGATAAAATAAAGAATTATGTAGCTAAAATATCATCATTCAGGCCTCGTGTAAAGGGCGTTTGGCATTTCTAAGTCAATAAAAATCAATATGTGGCATATACCTCGCTCGAAACATCCTCGACCGATATTAATAATAGTCGAGAAAAAGTAAAGTGACGTTTATAATGTGTTTCGCGACTTTCGAGTACCTGCTTTATCTGCCCATATCTTGACTTGTAAACGCTACGTGCCTAATCTTAAGTTTTGCCAGGAATTTTGGTTTTTACCACACAACATGATGACAATTTTGCCCGACTATAGATTCCTTCAAATGACTGACTTCGCTCAAGAATGAAAATGAACATTTTTTTTAATGTTGTGTCTTATTTAAAATTAGGCACCCATACTTGTACATGATATAGGACCTCTATCAATTAAGGCAAAACTAATATACATGTATATTGGATTTCCACAGATGAAATGCCTACGATTCTTTTGAACATAAACGTGTAGGTTTTGTTACAGTTAATTTCATTTATCACGCGATGTCGAACTTAGTTTAAATAATCCTGTCTACGGTTTTGTTGGGAATTATACAATCCATTCCTGGGTATACATTATCGACATTAGATTTTTTAATATAATACAAAGAAAATACAAGAAAACGATTTTGTTCTTTGCAATTTTTATTTCTCTATCCTGATGTCGTGAAACAAGTGTGTATCAAGCTAACTTCCGTTAATTATCCCTGAAAATTGAAAACGTTCATGAGATTTGTGGAGCCGATAATAAATCCAGGAATGGATTTATAATTCTGACCAAAATAAAGGTAACAGACTAGCTTAATGATATACTTTAAAATAACTTTTCAACGCTATATTTTTGTCCATTCATAGCTTATTTACATATACTTTTTATATTTTCTGAAATCTGGACATTTTACCACCACATGCTCATTCATGCTGTTTTTATTTGTCAAGGACCTCCAAATGGGTAGCATGCTAACGTTACCTAGATTCTTCTCATATTTTATCTGACAGTATCGAAATTGACATGTTCTTTTCAAATGCTAAGCAGCTATCTCTGTTAAATTGCCTCATTATGTACAAGACCTTTTACTATTGTGTATCGTGCAGCGAAAATCTTAGTGTGCTAAAATTATCTGCAAAACGGTTGGAGAGCTGTTTTTAGACCACAACGTTTCGGACAACCGATTTCACTTCGTAATATAATATTGGGAAATTGGCTATAAAATTTGACCGGAAATGTCGAGTTCATATTTCGAAGCTTCTGAAATAACAAAACCGTGAAATTTTTCAACTAACACAAACACGAGAAATCCGATAGCTCCTGTTTGTTGATTTTTCTGCATTATATTGTCCAATTTTTCAACATAAAAGCATCGAAAGTTAGAATAATATCCACAGGGCCTATGTTTTTACTCTGTAGGAGAAATACGGGTAGTGTCTTTACTGCAGTATGTAAATATAACTTTGTGCATGTGAAATAATGTGCATATAGACAGTTAAATATCAAGATGATTTTTTGTTCAATGGATAATTTCATGTGTATAAAGAATTTTTACATGTACATGTATGTAAACACTTAGGATTAAGAAATAAGATTCTTTTGGCCTATATTATAGGCATTGTTAATTTTTTTTTAAAAGAAGACCTGACTCGCTGTTGTTATAAGAAATTATGTGGAATTTTTTTAATGCGTAATATGATTAAAATGATATATAGTAGAACTAGCGTAATTTCCACATAAATTAACATGTATTTTGCCTTCTTTATACGATGTATGCACTCATTCGCTATGCTAAATAATTAAAGCCGCCACCGCTGTTAATGACTGTATTCAAATAAGAAAATGTTCATTTATCCAAAAAAAATCGTTATATTGGACTATTGCTATTTCTTAAAGTCTAAAAAAAACCGCCATGATGCCACGACAGCGGTTCAAAATTATACATCTTGTTTCGTGCGCGGCTTTAACAATTTGGATTTAGCAGATTTCAGTTTTGATTGTTTACATGGTAAAATATACATATTCTTTCGTAAAACAATTAAGATTTCAATCAATATTTCGATCAAGCAGCGTTGAATGGAAATCTTAACATTACAGATTATTACTAAGTCTGCGTTACTACATTATTTCTGTTAATAAAAATATTTGTTAATATGGTAATTGTCTTCGTCTTAATAGCAAAAGGCTTTGGAGAAAAATGCAAGAGCAGTGTCCGAAAACAAACTGATAAAGAAATTTAATTTAATATTTGTAGACTTAAAAAATCTACTAGATGGCAGTTCTTTTAAATGAACCGGTATTTTACATAATGTCATATTACTTGAATCTATGGCTAAACAAGTGCTAAACTAAAAACGGACTATCAATTTAATTTATAGCTTATTCTTTTTCGGTTCCACTATAATTCTTAACTTTCACAATCACACTATCAATACCATTCTGAACAAAAAATACAAAAAATGAATTGATTGTGCTCATTTAATATACAAATTGCATTTATGCGAATTATGCGCTCCACATCTATAAAATTATTGTTATTACCCAAAATTATCCATGCAGTATGTATTTCTACAGTAAACGAGGAATGGATACGCAGGTAGATACGAACCAAGACACAGTAAAAATTCCAAGGTAGGTTATTTTATATTTTTTAATTTTCTTAATTTTTGAAGACGCTGTAATGAACAACACAAAACTATTGCACAAGAAAGCACTTTCGAACAAATTTTTAATGTTACTACAATACTGAATTTGTCATAGACAGTTTACTGATGATTGTCGTAAACTTACTTTTTCTAAATTTGTATTTCCAAAAATAACCAGGAATTCCGTAGATCAAACGCATGGTTCGCGCAGTCTACGGTACATGTATACTGCATGCCAAATAATAGGCAATAATTCTGCATGCATAGAAGCCGAAAATGAACTGTTTTAGGTCAAGTTGACATGCATCATAAATTAAACCGCAGCCTACAAACATTTATCTAACAATATAAACAAAGTAATTTCTCCTAAATGATACAATTTCAAATAAAACGGGCCATATGGCGTGGGTACTTGCCATAAGGGTTACACGATAGTTTGACTTTGTGAAAACTGACAAGATAACCCATGCAGCGAAAATCCAAACACCATAAACAGGTTGGTTGCATGTTTATGAAGTGCCACACCCGTTTAATTTAACTAATTATAGAATAAATATTTCGTCAGCAAAGCAAAAATTATACGTATTACAACATACATGTACATGTAAAAGGAGATATACATTTACATGTGATACGCGCGTGCTCGTTTTTGAAGGGAAAATGTTAATACGAAGAATAAAACTGTTTTTTTTTTGGAATATTTCCAAAAACAGAAAAGTGCGTGGTTTTGGCAATAAAATAAAAAGAAACTGAAATCGAGCTATTTTAGCAATGACGGCAATAGAATTTCAGTCAATGTGGCGCCATGCATCTCTAAAATCCAGGCGATGAATTTGGGTTATTGCAGCAGAGTAGCTATTTTTGCTGACTATAAGTTGAGATTCTGCCAATTTGAATGCTAGCAGAAATCAACTCAATTGTACGAAGTACAAGTACATTGACGTAAGTTTGAATGAACAGAAATTTAAAAAAGCTATTGGGTAAGAGCAATTACGTGTCCTTGAACACTTAATTTCGAAAGAGTGTCGCGTAGTGGTATTGCAGACCCTTACCACCAGGCGACACTCTTTCGAAATGAAGTGTTTGAAATGAGGGCTCTTACCCATAGTCAGTACTTGATTCTTAGATATACATGTATACTAGTATATCTTATGGTGCATTCCAATCGTCAATCTGGTGTGCACCGGTGTATGCTACAAGGTGAGGCATAAGTCTGTTAAATCGGCCCTATTGCAGGCAGCAGGCGCAACAAGACTTTACAGACTT
>JAQGBX010005863.1:0-13151 GCA_034698745.1 Megaphyllum sjaelandicum
GGGCTTGACCCCCCTACCATATGGCATTTAGTTGCTGACTGTAGGGTACTGAGTTGAATTGAATTGAATTGAATAATAAGGTTCTCCTTATTGGGTCATATTACAACGTTTTCCAAACATTTCCCAATGGTTTGGCAAAAATTAACAACTTTTTCTTCTTTTTTCCAAAGTTTCCAACGTTTTTTCCAAGTATTTAGAATTGCTTTTGTTTTTTTTTCCCCAAAAATGTTCAACGTTTTCCAATAGTTAAATATTTCCATATTTAAAATTTTTCAATAAAATTGAAAACTTTTTAAAAAATTGATAGCATTTTTCAAACAATTTTCGAATTTTTTTTTTATTTTTATTAAAGTTCAGAAGGTTTTTTCCCAAACATTTCAACTTTTTCAATAAAATTGAGACCGTTTTTAAAAAATTGATAACATTTTTCAAACATTTTTCCAAACATTTGGAACGTTTTCCAATAGTTCAATATTTCCATATTTCAAATTTTTCAATAAAATTGAGAACTTTTTTAAAAAATTGATAGCATTTTTCAAAAAAATTTTCAAAAGTTTTTTTTTTCCCAAAAATTTCGAACGTTTTTGGTTTTTTTTCCCAAATATTTAGAACATTTTTTTTCCGAGCATTTCGAACGGTTTTTTTTTCTTCAAAAATGTTCAACGTTTTCTACCACCAAACATTTCCAAATTTTTCCAAACATTTCAACTTTTTCAATAATATTGAGACCGTTTTTAAAAAAATTGATAACATTTTTAAAACATTTTTCCAAAAGTTTTTTTTTCTCCCAAACATTGGAAACTTTTTCAAAACATTTCGGACTTTTTTCAAACAAGGAGAATTTTTTTTCCCCCAAATATTTGTAAGTTTTTATAAATTAATTGCTCAATTAATCTCAATTTTGTAAGATGTTTTTCCAAATCCGTAAGAGTGACCTGTTAAGAATGACCATAAAAAAAACCCGCTATGTTGTTCACTGTACACAGGTGGTCACTATTTAAGATAATGAACGCGTTCACTGCACTTCTACACGTAGACTGTATTACACGTAGTAAAAAACCACAAAACCAAAAAAAGTACAGAATGATCATGTCCGAGGGTTAAAGCATGATGTAACGTGACTCATCCGTTATCCGGTCACTTTTTAAGGTACATTGGCAAAGTAAAAATTGCAACAAAAAAAAACCACGCACTGGTCACTGTACACGATAGACAGGACGTGGTCACTGATCACTATACGGAGAATTTTTACGCAGGAAATGCATAGTAGAAAAAACAATACACCAAAAAAGTGGTTGACATAAACAGGTGTTCACCATTCAAAGGTGGTCACTTTTCCAGGTTTTACTTGGTTAATTTTGTCCTACCCTAGAGTCCTCCTTTGGCACTAAAAGTGGTCGACATAATCAGGTGGTCACTTTTTCCTGGTTTTACTGTACAAGTATTTACCCTAAAGTCCTCCTTTGGCACCAAAAATTGTCAACATAAACAGGTGGTCACTTTTCCAGGTTTTACTGTATTTGGTTACTTTTGTCCTACCCATGAGTCCTCCTTTGACACCAAAAGTGGTCACCATTGAAAGGTGGTCATTTTTCCAGGTTTTAGTGTACGAGTATTTTACCCTAGAGTCCTCCTTTGGCCCCACAAGTGGTCGACATAAACAGGTGGTCACCATTGAAAGGTGGTCACTTTTCCATGTTTTACTTGTTTAGTTTTGTCTAGAGAGCCTATAACTGAAAGAGTGGCCATGGGACACAAGATAGCATCTTGTGTCTATAGAGCGTAATGCTATAGCCACGGGCACAATCCGCCATCTTGTGTCCATAAAGCGTAATGTAATAGCTACGCGCCCTATTGAAAACATGCATTCCAACCACGTGACTGGATTAGCCAATGAGCATTGATCTTAACATGGCCACTCTCTTTTAGTTATAGGCTCTCTAGTTTTGTCCTACCCTAGAGTCCTCCTTTGGCACCAAAAGCGGTGGACATGAACAGGTGGTCACTTTTTCCAGGTTTTACCTACCCAAGAGTCCTCCTTTGGCCCCACAAGTGGTCGACATAGACAGGTGGTCACTTTTTCCAGGTTTTACCTACCCAAGAGTCCTCCTTTGGCACCAAAAGTGGTCGACATAGACAGGTGGTCACCATTGAAAGGTGGTCACTTTTTGCAGGTTTTACCTACCCCAGAGTCCTCCTTTGGCACCACAAGAGCAGCGCTTCTTTGGCCGTCCTGTGAGTGTGGCGCTGCTTCATTCTAGGAGTGTTTTGACTCGAGTCCACGTCCAAAGAACTCTTCAGAAATATAAAAAAGTCTTTTAGTTTCTAGTAGCAATTGGGACACACTCGATTTTGAATAGGTCATTTTTCATACTGTAAATGGCTCACGAATCACTTTTAATTTCTTTACCGTATCGATGATGACTTCCGCTATTTGGAAGTTGAGGATGATGGTCCAGAGGAGGCCCATGATGAGGCGAGCATTTCCGGTCACCACGTCTTCCGCCCCGATGCTTTCCAAATGGACCTAAATTAAAACACCTCTCATCAAAAATGACCCCCAAAAATGAGTTCCCAGGGGTCAAAAAGTGGACAATTTTGACCTGGACCTGCAAAAGTTGGGGACTTGAAAAGGTCACGGAAATTAAACTTGGATTTGGAAACATTTTTACATATTCCCACTTCAAATTGGCAAAATTTTCAACAGTTTCTGAGGACCAATTTGCAAAATTTCTCCACGTTTTCCGAGTAGAAATTTGCAAAATTTGCCACTGTTTCCGGGTAAAAATTTGCAAAATTTTCCATTTTTAACGCGAACAAACTTTCAAAATTGTCAACGCGTTTTCCGGGTACAAATTTTGCAAAAACTTTTTACGTTTATCGAATACGAAATTATCCAATTTTCAATTCAATTCAACTCAGTATCCTACTATCAGTAAATGAAAATTTTAAAAATAATTAAAAAACAATTTGATTGAATTTTAAAAAAATTAAGGAAGTAAAATATTTTTTTACAAATTCACGAAATTTTGAAAATTTTAAAATAATTAAAAAACAATTTGAGTGAATTTTAAAAAATGAAGAAAGTAAAATATTTTTTACAAATTCACGAAATTTTGAAAATTTTAAAATAATTAAAAAAACAATTTGAGTGGATTTTAAAAAAATTAAGGAAGTAAAATGTTTTTTACAAATTTACGAAATTTTGTAAATTTTAATTTTAAATAATTCAAAATTTATTTACGCAAATTTGTTGCAATTGAATTTTTGCAAATTTGTACTCCCGGAAACTGCGGACAATTTTGCAAAAATTTCCACGTTTTTCGAGGACAAAAGAGCAAATTTTGTCGACGTTTTCCGTAGTAGAAATTAGCAAAATTTTCCACGTTTAACGAGTACAAATTTGCAAAATTTTCCACGTTTAACGAGTACAAATGTGCAAAATTCTACACGTTTTCCAAGTACAAATTTGAAAAACTTTCTACATTTATTCACTCAAATTGTTCTTTAATTATTTTAAAATTTTCAAAACTTCGTGAATTTGTGAAAAGCATTTTACTTCCTTGATTTTTTAAAATTCACTCAAAATTTTCACAATTTCGTGAATTTGGAAAAAAAAAATCATTTACTTCCTCGATTGTTTAAAATTTCATTTTTTGACATTATCATTGGTCAGGTACATTTTTTTTAAAAAAAAAAACTTGGTAAAGTCAGGGAAGTTTAAAAAGGAAATTTCTGGGGATGAGTCTGAACTCTCACCTTTGAACTCAAAAAGGTCAAACACGTTTCCACGTTTTCGATTTTGTGAAACCTGGTTTTTCCGGCGTTGATTCTTCCAATTTTTTCACCGGAAATGATCTGAAGCAATTTCAGAAGTCTTTCACCATCCGAAAGGTCATCGAAAAGGTCATCCACTTCCGAATCCACCTGCAAAACGCAAGAGGTCGCAGGTCGAAGGTCACTCAAATGACCCGCACTATATACACGTGAGCCAAATGTATGAAAAATGACATATTTTGGGAATTATTGGACATTTTTGGACAACTTTTTGATTGAAATTTACGTACTCATACCTTTTTCAAGTGCGAATTAATCCAATTGGTGAATGTTTTCTTTTGTATTTGCAGCAATTCGTTCCGCAATTCCTCGATTCTGACTCCGCCCTCTTCCGGACTGGACATTTCCAAAGGTAAATTCAATTCGATTCAATTCAAAACACTCACTGACGTGGCTTAATAATGTACTTATTGTAGTTTTGTTATTTTGTAACATTTATTTATTTATTATCTTTGATAAGTTTTTATTGTTCTTTTTTTTGATTGGAGGAATTTGTCGTAATCTATCTTATCGAATTTGTTCTATATTATTTGAATTTTTATCTCTGATTTGAGAATTAAGGTGCGAAGGGAATTTTGGCAAATTTTCAACGATAAGATTTCTCGAGAAATTGATAAGTTTGGAAATTTGGGAAAAAAAATCTAGTGATTTTGGCGAAATTGATGTTCGATATATTTTTAAATTTCTTAAAATATTGTAAGTTTTGGTAATAATCAGGGTAATAATTGATCTCTCGGAAAATGAGTGAAATTCATCTTGAATTTTTGAAAATTTCGTGAATTTTACGTGAGTTGGTCTAGGAATATTTCCTGAAAATGGAATTTGAAGTTTTTGGATTTTCGTAAAATTTGACCATAAGTTAGGAAATTTGGAAAAAAAAAATCATGATTTTGGCGGAACTGATGTTCGATATATTTTTAAGTTTTTTAAAATATTATAAATTTTGGTAATAATTGATCTCTAGGGAAATGAGTGAAATTGATCTTGAAGTTTACTGTTTTGAAAATTTCGTGAATTTTACGTAATTTGGTCTAGGAATAATTTCCTAAAAAATTGAATCTGGAGTTTTGTGAATTTCGTAAAATTTGACCGCCGATTAAGTTTCGGGTTGCATTTTTGGCCCTTGGGGAAAGTTCGTATAAATTGCAAGAGATGAAAATTTGGCAAAATTTATTCGGTAAAATTGTGGAAAATTTTTTAAAATTCGATGAAAATTCTAAATATTTAAAATTGCAAAATTTTGAACATTTTTAATTTTTTTTCTTCTTCGATTAAAATTTCGAGCCAAATTCTTTAGAAAAATACTCGAGTTTCATCGAAATTTACGCTGAAATTCTCAGAAACGAGTGACATGTATTGACATTCTCGACTCCAAATTTTTAAAATTTTTACGCTTATTCTGTCCATTTACGGGATGACCCCCGTATGACGTATTCGTTAACTTACGGGATGACCCTCGCGCGTGCGATGACATAAAGAGCGGAAGTTGCGTCATCGACCGGAAGTTCCTTTCAAGTTTAAACCAGTTCTTTCGAATTCAAGATGGCGCATGACGCGCGCTCCGATAACGCTATCTTTTGTGATTAGAAATATCGCTGATTCATTTAATTGCAGGTTTGATTTTGAATAAAAAAAGGCGCTTAGTCATCTTGGAGCGAATCTCGACGTGAATGCAATTTCGTATCGGACAAATTTTATTACTTTTTGCGAATCGGAACCAAGATGACGGAAACTGAATCGGCGCAATCCAGGTAAGCTAGACTAGGCCTACGCATTTAATATTAAAATTATGATTTCGATTAATTAAAAGAGAGATAGGAAGTGCTAGTCGTACGTCGGAAATTATCCCATTTTGATCTAAATGTAATTATAATTGACACGACTTGAAAAATATATCATTTTTAGATCATTTTGTGTGATAGTCTATCGATTTGGATCTAAGATGTGTCGTTTTTGCTGTTCTTACAATTTATGCTACGATTATCCTGTTTCTAATAAAACGATGCAGTACTGACACATTGAACTAGCAAATACCCATTTTTTAAAGCCGATCAGTCAGACACAATTGCGAGCTAAGATGTGTCGTTTTTGCTGTTCTTATAATTTATGAATTCCAATTCTGTCGTTCCTACGATTATCCTGTTTCATAAAATGATGCAGTACTGACACAACTAACTAGCAAATACCCAATTTTTAAAGCCGATCAGTCAGACACAATTGCGAGCTAAGATGTGTCGTTTTTGCTGAATCATACACGTGGAACTCTTTGTTTCAGTTGTGTCACTTTCTGAAGTAAAACTAAAGGTACGATCTAACTTCCCCATTTCATAAGTGGCATAACTCGACAATTTTCAGTTCTGGATATAGCTACTAATATAATTTGTAGGCCTACACTACGTTAATACTAAGTTTTAAGATGTGTCGTTTTTTTCTTAAATTCTGAATATGCATAATTTGTTTCAGTTTAGTGTCACTTCTGAAGTAGGAATGCTACGTAATAGTATTTGTCATCTACGTTTCAGTAATGACACACAACTTGACTTATTGCATTTTAAGGTACGCCTATCTGAAAGATGCTGAATTTTGGTTATGTCAATTCTAAATTGATCAAATTACGTCGTACCATCGCATCAGAAGTGACATAACTGGAGCAGAAAGGGCTCTACAAAGTGTATATCCATTAAAAACGAAACATTTTAGCTAATCGGAGTCTGGGCTAAATGAGTGTCACTTTTGTTTTACCTTCAATCGATCAAAATGAAAATTTTAGAGATTGGCCATTTCTGTAGTGAGATTATTTAATATTTTGTTGTACTTAAAAACCAGTAAGGTAGAAAGAGCCGAGTCATTCGTATTTATGAATCTCGATTCGGTGTAATATGATAAGTATATTGCATCATGCAGGGTATCGTTCTACCGCGTACTTCGGAAGTGACACAACTCCGCAATTTTCAATAGGTAAAGTTCATTTTGCGTGACTTCGTTTAGATTTTAACCAGAAATTAAAATTTGTCGAGTTATGTCACTTCCAGAGTATGCTCCAGCCATCATTGAGCAAGGTGGCTTAGAGGTTAGCATCCTTGTCTTGCATATGGTAGACCTAGGTTCCATTCCCGGGTTGGCTATCCTCGATTGTGGTTTTTCATGGTTTCCCACAATTCCTCCAGGCAAATGCTGAGATAGTTCTTATATTAAATCGGCCATGACAGTCTTCCTATCCTATTTATAATCCCATCCCACCCTCCTTGTTAAAATCCCAAATACGGAAAAATTAAATTGTGAATATGGGGTCAATCAAGTTGTATAATCATCCCTCCTGCCACATGGTACTATGTACTGACTGCAGGGTAAGGAATTGAATTGAATTGAAATTAAACCCTACTTTCTGTTGTAGACGCTGAGCCGTATCGTATCAAAAAAAGAGCATTACCAGTCTAAATTTGTACGGTTTTTTGTTGCCAAAGTTTTCCCATCATGCCAGTGATCGCTCGGTCAGTAAGATTCGTTGTTCTCTGCTTGTGAGATCGCATTAATAATTCGTTAATAACTGTTATTTTAGCCAATTTTTAGGGAAAATCGAATCCCGCACGCCTAATCATCTCTTTAAAAACTGAAATTTTAACTTATTCCCGAATGAGAAATGGCCTTCACGACTAGCTACTTCCCACCTCTCCTCCTCCTCTTTTCAAAATTCTGGGAAATTTGTGGATAATTTCCGACGAATGCTCGTATTAATACTGGTCATGTCTTCCGTTTTCAAGGGCTTGCAACTCGCACGGCTGGCTTCAGTGGGTGCCCACTTCCATGAAGGCCCTGGAAGATGCCGAATCCAGAATTCTTTCGTGTAAGTATCCGGATGATGTTCGCCCACCGATTGAGGGGTCACGGTTAGTTTTTTCATAAAAGTTTTGTTAGTTTAAGAAGATTTTGGATTCGTGTACCGTTATTCAGACTACAGGATTTGAACAATTGTTAATGCGAGTTAAGCGGACAGGGTTCCCCTAGAACTGGAAAATCTGGAAAAGTCCAGGGAAGAGAGGTTTATTTTGAAAAAGTCAGGGAAATTCAACGCAGTCAAGGAGATCCAAAATTAATACTTCTTCGAGGTTAGCTCAGGGCCCATTTTCCAAGTAGAAAACTGCAAAATTTTCCACGTTTTTAGAGTACAAATTTACAATTTTTTCACGTTTGCCATGTACAAATTTACAATTTTCCACGTTTTTTGAGTAAAAATTTGCGAAGTTTTCCATGTTTACCATGTAGAAATTTACCAAATTTTCCTTTTTTTTTTCGAGTACTAATTAGCAAAATTGTCCATGTTTCCGTGTACGAATTTTCAGAATTATCTAGGTTTTCCAAGTAAAAATTTTCCACGTTTTCCGAGGACAAAATTGGAAAAAATTTCACTTTTCCAGAGCACAAATTAATTTTTAACATTTTCTGACTACAATATTTTCCCATTTTAAAAAATGTTCATCCAATTTTTTTAAATCTTAAAAAAAATTTGTTAATTTTCCAGTGTCAATTTAAGAAAATATGATAATTTTTCACGTTGTCATTGGTCAGGGAAGTTTTTTTAAAAACCTGGAAAAGTAAGGGAAGTTTAAAAATTAATTTTCTGGGGGAACCCTGACCTAGTTTGACGTGATTCCAATTAAACCTAAACTTATTTGGGGCAAATCTAAACTTCCATTTTGACAAATAAAAAACCCTAGGTTAAAAGTTACTTTTCTTAAACCATTTCAGATTTGAAAACCGCTTACCGGACATATTACGTTAACATCGGCGACAAGGTGGGCGACGAGCCCAACGAAATCTGGACCATCTCCATGAACGAGAACAAGCCCAACACTCCTCTGGTCCTGGTGCACGGCTTCGCTTCGGGAGTCGCGCTTTGGGCTCTGAACCTGGACGCTTTGGCCATGTCTCGCCCCGTCTACGCCTTCGACGTCTTGGGCTTCGGCCGCAGCTCTCGGCCCACGTTCTCCACGGATCCTGCGGAGGCGGAAAATCAGATGGTGCAGTCCATCGAGGAATGGCGCGAGAAGGTCGGACTCAAAGATTTCATCTTGCTGGGACATAGCATGGGAGGCTTCCTGGCCTCGGCTTACGCCATCCGGCACCCGGAGCGGGTCAAGCATCTGGTCTTGGCCGATCCGTGGGGATTTCAGGAGAAGCCGGCGGATCAGGATCGGCCGGTCCAGATTCCTCTGTGGGCCAAGGCCATCATCGCCGTCTTGCAACCGTTTAATCCGCTGGCCGGATTGAGAGCGGCTGGACCCTTGGGTGAGTAGATTCTGGAGTTTGGCGAATTGGAACTTGGAGGGAATGAGTTGGGCGGGTTGAGCTTGCACAGTTTGAACATGGTTGAAGTAAACTTTGACGGATTTGGGCTGGGACGGGTTTGACATGGATGGATCGAGCCTCGCTGTGTTGAGCTGGAACACGTTGTCGCTTTCGGATCGAGAGATATCCGATTAATGAGTTGTTCGTAATTGTTTTTAGGGCCAGGACTGGTGGACAGATTAAGACCAGACCTTAAGAGAAAGTTCTCCAGTTTAATCGATGACAATGACATCAGCGCCATACCCAACTATATTTACCACTGCAACGCTCAAACGCCGAGGTCAGTATGTGGGAACGAATTTGCAAAATTTCCAACTATTTTTGGATGAAAATTATTTGATTTTTTAAAAAAAATGATTAGAAAACTTTTTAAACTTTTTTAATTTTTTCATGCTAATTTTTATAACTTGCCTAATACTTTGTTTTACCAAAATAGTGGCGAGACCGCCTTCAAAACTTTGACCGCTGGATTTGGTTGGGCGAAACATCCCATGGCCAATCGACTCGGCAAAAGCGTCCGAAGCGATATTCCGATCACGTTCATCTACGGACAGAAGTCTTGGATCGATCGGAAATCTGGTTACATTATCAAAAATGTACGGAAGGAATCCGACGTAGACATCAATGTAAGTCTCGGGCCCGTTTTTCTCATTTTAATTATAAAATTATTTTATTTGGTGTATTTTTTAAATTATCTGTTTTTCTTAAAAACATAATAAAATTATCTGTTTTTTTTTTAAATTATAAAATTAACTGCTTTATATTTTAAAATTATAAAATTGTTTGGTTTATTTTTTAAAATTAAAAAACGCTTTGGTTTATTTTTTAAAATTATAAAATTATTTTGGTTTTATTTTTTAAAATTATAAAATTATTTGGTTTTATTTTTTAAAATTACCAAATTGTGGTTTATTTTTTAAAATTATAAAATTATCTGCTTTATTTTTAAAAATTATATAAATCTGCTTTGATTTTAAAATTATAAAATTTTCTGTTTTGGTTTTTTTAAATTATAAAATTTTCTGTTTTGGTTTTTTTAAATTATAAAATTGTCTGTGTTGTTTTTTAAAATTATAAAATTGTCTGTTTTGTTTTTTTAAATTATAAAATTGTCTGTTTTGTTTTTTTAAATTATAAAATTGTCTGTTTTGTGTTTTTAAATTATAAAATTATCTGGTTTTTTTTAAATAAAATTTGGAAATGATGTGCAGAATATTCACGAAAGTGATTTTATTTTTAAATTATAAAATTATCTGCTTTATATTTTAAAATTATAAAATTGTTTGGTTTATTTTTTAAAATTAAAAAAATGTTTTGGTTTATTTTTTAAAATTAAAAAAATGTTTTGGTTTATTTTTTAAAATTAAAAAATGTTTTGGTTTATTTTTTAAAATTAAAAAACGTTTGTTTATTTTTTAAAATTATAAAATTATTTGGTTTTATTTTTTAAAAATTACCAAGTTGTGGTTTATGTTTTAAAATTATAAAATTATCTGGTTTATTTTTTAAAATCAAATTTGGAAATGATGTGCAGAATATTCACGAATGTGATTTTATGATTCAAAGTTTATTTTTCGACGAACGAATGAATTTTAAAACTTGTTTTAATCACCAAAATTTAGAATGATAATTTTGATATAAAACTAGCGTTTTAATCACCAAAATTTAGAGTGATAATTTCGATATAAAACTAACGTTTTACCACTTCTTCGTAGATCATCCAAGGTGCTGGACATCACATATACGCCGATCAAGTGGACGAATTCAACGAACTCGTTCAATCCGCCTGCAACGGAGTGGACGATGCCCTCAACAACCAACAGAGTCGCCGAAAATTGACGGCCGAGTCCGAAGATGGCCGCCACGGATTGCTGGCTCCGTCCAACGGCAATGTCCTTGATGCGAGTATGTAGAGTAGCCCAAGTGTAAGGTAAAAACCAAATTCCTTTAGAAATTTAACAATGTGGGTAGCGTCGCGTCGAATCGTCATGTAAACTTTGCAAAGTAAGATCTCGAAGACGTATCAATTTTGTACCTAAAAATGTAGCGCATTTATGGAGTAACCCCTTATTTTTTGAGAAAGATTTGATCCTGAAACTCGTGCTGCGCATGAGTATTTACAGTTCTTATGAAGTGGTATAATTGCTACGAATTATACTGTTGAATTTTTAAAGTTTATCGATGCGGTGGTATACGAGTTGATTTTTAATGTGATACTAAAGTTGGTGTCTGCGATGCTAAACACTTCTGATGACGGTTTATTTTATCGCCGGTGAGAATTTTTGGGCTCTGGTTGAGGCAATATTTTTGTAAATTTTAAGTTTTTACGTTGTCATGGGACTCTGGTTTACAAACTGTTGTTTTAGAAAACTTGTTGCACATTTTGTAAATGGCTCGTAGCGTATTTTGCGTGAAACTCGTGGTGGGTTTTCTAGAAAACTAGTAGTGCAGTGAGGAATTTTGTGGAAAATTCATGGCACATTTTGTGGAAAGCTTGTGGCGCATTTTGTGAATACTATACAGCGGATTTTCTGGAAAATTAGTAACGCATTTTCTGGGTTTCTGGTCCGCCCAGAAGCTGAACTTGTCATACTGACAAATTGTTCGTGAAATGAAGCATAAGCTAAAAGAAGGTTAACAGAACATACTCGAAATTTATAAATCGAGACATCAAGCAACAAACTGGTCAAATTAATAATTTTTAATAATGTAAGATAGTTTGTACAGTTCTCAAAAATATAATTTATAGTATACTCTTTATTTTCTGCCCTCCGATGTCCATTGGGTGATGTCGAAGAAAGGGACATTCGCTAAACTTGGGAAAATATTGTTAAGTTATTGAATAAAAGCTTCGTTTCATTATAAGAACTCTAAACCTAAGTTTTAAGATAATTTCATATAAAATAATAATACAAAATTATATCATGTTGAAAAGTATTGCATGTGATAATGCTGAATAAAACCTACAGTCCATAATGACTTAACTGTAAGTACTAGACGTATAATGAAGATTGTGAGTTTATTTAATATCTAGATGTGAAATTTTCAAACCTGTCGGGAGGGACCATATCATTGTAGCGGTAATGGTGAGAAATTTAAAATAAGTTCAAACTAGTATTTAATTTTCTAGACCTAACATTGTACCTCGATAATTGTCCCTGGTGTAGTTGATTGAAGGATTTTTCTGGCACATTACCTAGTGGCAGTGAGGATGCGGATGGGACGATTGATCAGTGTTCATCTTCGAGTGATCGCCATAGTAATAGTCAAAAACTGGTAATTTCGACTTAATTTCTTGTCTGATTGCTCCAGCCGTAGATATTCTAGACTCACTAACAGCATTTCAATCTCAAAAGATACTTAAGTTTCTCCAAAAGAAATGCTCGCAGGATGTTAACAGGAATTTTAAAACAGATAGAAAGTTATAGAAATTAGGATGTTGATTTTTCAGTTCACCCTCTTCAACTCTTGGTAATAAATAGAAAAGGAATCATTCAATGTGGAAGTAATTTCCTTATTTAGGCTTTTAAGTTTAAAATACATTAAGTTTGCTGTGATTCCAACTTCTCATTATTCATGCAAAAAATACTGGTTTTACCCAGTGTGCACATCGAAACATTCAATCTATTTGCTTAAATAATACTTTTTGTATTAATTATACATTCTGTAAGTCGAAACTTAATATTTTATATTAGAACAGCTTATTTATTGAAATAATAGCTGAACGGCACGGCTTTGCCCGGGCGGTAGTTACCAATAGCGATACGATGAACAATCGAATTACCTCCTTGCCCCCTACCCCCCCATCCCCGGTATGATGTCTTTGCCGCCTGAATGCTGAATGTAACCACCTCGTCCCGTGCCATATCCCTCTGATACCTCCTTGCCTCCCTACAGCCCAATCCCAATGAATTATGCACTCATCCTTTTTATTCATAACACCAATTTCAAATCTATATAAAACTAAA
>JAQGBX010005864.1:0-13150 GCA_034698745.1 Megaphyllum sjaelandicum
AATGTAAAAATTGCAAAAAAGACAACACACACTGGTCACTGTACACAATATACAGGTGGCCACTATACAGAGAATTTTTAATAAGAAAATATGCACTAGAAAAACAAAACAATAAAAAGTGGTCAACATAAGCAGGTGGTCACTTTTCCAGGTTTCACTGTATATTATTGCTATATTTCACCGTGTGTTAATACATATTTTCTTCGCAAACAAATCTCCAGATATATTTCCAGAATAGAAAACGAACCTATTCTGAGCAAAATATTTACGGAAAGAAACTGACGTCATCGGTTTTACAGTCATGCACGAAAGTTTCCTTCTGTTCGATAGCCAATAATCAGGAAAGACATACCTTAGGAGGAATAAATTTATGCACCACCCATTTCCCTTTGAAACATTGCTGTCAGATGATGCATATACAGGTACTGTAGGGATATATTCTGAAAGTATCGCTCCGTGAGTGCAGCAGCAGGCAATTGTTTCAGGTAAAATAACTTTCCCGCAATTTCTCATCACTTATTTACAGATAGAACTTTCCCCGTGTGTGACTACCTTAAAGGAGCTACAGGATGCTCCAGGTATAGGCAAACCTTTCTTCTAAACCCCTGTACCCACTACGACAAACGGCAAACAAAAAACACCAATTACAAACGGTTTGTCAATTGGTTTGTGAAAAAAAAAAGTTACAAATAATTTCGGACAAACGAACAAATACAAAAATGATCGATGAAGAAATTGTTTGTCCTTCCTGGCTAGTGTCGGTAACATCAAAGGAACAAAAATGGTTTGTTTCACGCTAGAACTAAGTCACGTGGTTTGCTGCTCGTGGAGATATCAACATGAAATGAAAATGAAATGAAAATGCTTAGCATATGCATTTGTTGAAAATGGTTTTTTGTTTGCCGTTTGTCGTAGTGCATGGTTACGGGACGGGGCTTAATACGAAGGTATCATCCATGATGACATCTTATGTAATTTCGATCGATTCGAGAAGATGATAATAATGGGTTTCTTGGCAATTATAGGAGTAAAAATATTTTCACAAAATGCCGATTATTAATTATCAATCGTTTTCATAATTTTCTCTTTCTCTCAGCGCCGGTTTCTTTGCGCAAATTCATTAAAAAGCAGCGCCCCCTATTCCCCTCGCTCCCCCATCCCTTCGCCTAAAATGTATAAACTGCTCTTTGTGCGCATCCATTAATTATTTCTGCACTTTAACTTATTAAAAGGCAGCGCAGAAGGGACGAGGAATGTTTTTAATTTGATAGGAATTTAATTTAACTAACTAATAACTATGGCTGCGCGCGGGATATACACCATTTATCTCCGATATTCGATTTAAGGCAAGCCGAAAATGGATATTTCGAGGCATATTTTAAGTCCAAATTGGGCCGCGCCATTTTAATTGGCAGTAATTAATGAGAGCTTTTTGAGCAGCGAACCAACATCTAGAGAAGATTATTAACTTTGGCATCACTTTTTAAGCATTGATGCACGGTGGAAGTGAATGCGAGTTCGAAGCTTCGACGGTACAAATGTTGAAACAAAAATGCTGTTGTTATGGAAGAACAAATGGGCGAAAATTCGTCACAATTTGACTTTCAATTTCAAAACTTAAAAATTATTCTTAAAATGACAATTTCATTATAACGATGGTAACACGTCTCAATGCACACGCGATCGACACAAGTTTTAATTGAAATTTTATTGCAGAAAGGTGACGCTGCAACCGATTTTCTAAGAAGACATCGATGAAGAAATCTCACGTCCTAAAAATAAATTGCCCAAAATTTGTATTAAAAATGAAATTCTACTAATAAACCAAGCTCTTTTTAAGAAGTATTCGGAATTTCGTTTTAAAAAGCTACATTTGTCACGGGTAATTTAAATATTTGCCATTCAGAAAATATTATTAAATTACCATAATTTATGATTAAAAGTGAAAGTTTATGAATAAGCCAAACAAAATTTCCTACCAATCTGTTTTGAATTCTATAAGATAAAAATTCGTCTTAGCAGGTTTCGTCACGAGCGAATTTCCAGCATTCTCGTATAAAGAAGAATTCGTTATAACCGAACTTGGTCTAAATTGAATTCTGCTTGCCTACGTATCGAACATGATAACGGCATTGGTCAGGGGTTAGCGGGTGGTCAAGGGGAGCCGGACCGTCCAGTAAGCTTAGTTTGCATGCAGGAATTTCTACATTAAAACTTCTAGCGTCAAGTGAAGTGCACGAACGTCTTTTGGTATGCGACTTAATATATGTTCAGTCCACATAAAAGTCCAAATAATGATGAAAAAAAATCAAATAAAACGTCTTTGGTCAGGCTACTTTGTAGTCATTTCTAGAGAAAAAGATAACAAAAAAGCGAACCTGCATATTGCATGAAATTGTTGGAGTAAATAACTTGTTATTGGCTTCTTTTTGCAATTTAATAATAAAAAGATTTTTTTTCTCCTATGAATTGAAATTGAACGATGGTCGCTTCCGTCGCAGAAACAAACGGAGTGGACAGTCACTTCGTCTCGGACCTCATACTGAGACATTCCTTAAATTCCTTCGATTTTTATTTGTTTTTTGGGGATAGTTTTCTCATCCCCCCCTCAGTTTGCACGGCCCCTACTGACTGGCCCTGATCATCCCCCTAACCGCGTAGCAAAAAAGCATTTCCTACAGGGTGTCCGAAAAGTAACGGAAGGAACATACTGTGGTAACATGTGTACATGTGTGTCGTTTGAACGAACATCGACGCTTTGCGCTCGATTGTGCAGAAAATTGCGAACCGGTATGCCAACTTAGGGGTTTCAAACTGCTCTATGCAGCAACTTGTTGCAGTTTGTTGTAATCGATAGCGCCTGGAAATTGGCATTCCGCATAATTCGAAATTTAAGAACATGC
The DNA here is from genome assembly GCA_034698745.1 of Megaphyllum sjaelandicum. Lineage (NCBI taxonomy): Eukaryota > Metazoa > Arthropoda > Diplopoda > Julida > Julidae > Megaphyllum > Megaphyllum sjaelandicum. Next base: position 2,904 of record JAQGBX010005864.1, read on the forward strand.
AGCTGAATTTAGTTTCTTTTTTAACGATTTTTATTTCTAACAAATGTATTTCTTTTATGAAGTTCTGTTGTCCAATGTTTGGTAAATCGGCTGTAACGAAATCTCGCTTCTAATCGATTTTTATACACTATTTTAATACATTTGTTCTTTAGACAAAATTCATAACTATTTCTGAAGTTTTCAAAAGTTTTAAAATGAAATATCTATTGAAGACAAAATTTTAAAAGAATGTTTTAACGATTTTTAAATATTTAAAAATTGGCCATAAGAATACAAGAATACAAAAAAAGTTAGCACACTCTCGCACTTGACATTTTAGAGACAAAACAACGATAAAAAAGCAATAATCATGACTTTTTCAGTAAGTAATTTTAATTCTACATTTTGATTAATACAAACAGATTGTACAACATAAGGTGATGATGATACGAGTGGCAATAATTACGTTAGTTTGGCTTCTAACTATTTTTAAGTGGGTCTTATGTTGTATTGTTTTTTTTAAAGGATTTTTAGAAATCACGAGAAAATTCGATTGAAAATACCCCGTAGGCTACAAATAGAAGATCATAGCTATGTGTCCTCGTATCGAGCTAATAGTATTTATAAAATGCTCAACCCGCGAGATTCCCCTGAATCTCGATGCAAGTAAATTTTGCATTTTCTGTTCATTTAGGAATGCTCGTATATATGTACATATAAAAAATCAAGCGGGATTTTCAGCATTGGCATTTTTTAAAAAGCAGCATTTTTTTTGGGGAGGAATAAGCTCCAAACTGCAATGAAGCGAAAGAAGAACTTTACTTTATAAAATTGTTCAAGTTCGGATGAAGGTCTGGCAAAGATTCATTCGGATATAACAGAGACGCAACGAAATTGCACTCGCAGCTATGTTTTCCACAGACGTTAACCGGTTATAACGAAATCTCTGATGTTATGAAGTGTAAGCTGCCCGACTTCGTTATAAACGAGTTCAATCTTGTTCCACCAGTTAAAATTGAAATACTATGCATTTAAAAGCACCCTCTTTCGTAAAATAACGAAAAATACTGAAAGTTTACTAAAAACTAAACTGCAGTTTATAGCTGATATCGCGTTTAACAATCACATGAACATCGACACTTTGGCTGAGATTATGTGAGACTTGTTATTTGGGTAACAAAAACACAACACGACATTCTGGATATGCTTATTTGCGAGTAGCCACATAACGTGCAAATTACAAAGCGTTGACCAGTTACAGTATTATAGCATGTTGGGACCCAGTCTGAGTATTAAATGCTAACGAAGCCAGTTAATGGGAAAAACGTCATAATCCGAATAGCGAATTTCCACTTAATTTTCAAAACCTGAATGCTCAATCTATTTGGGCGTTTGCATTAAAAATTGGTTATAATCAGTTTTCCATTGCATTTAGGGGTCTATAAGTGATGCAGTTAGGTTAAAATCAATGCAATCTTTTAAAACCCCAACAATTCTCAATTTTAAGAAACAAAAGTGCCAAATGACCATGTTTAGACAAATTTGATTGATGACATTTCCTGCTTTACTTAAGTCTTCGCACCAAAGTATTTTTTTAAAATATAGCTTTGAAATTGATAGTGTTTCCTTCCATCAAGTGGACTGCAGTTTACATAGAAAATGTGCAATCGTAACTTAGTGGAGCAGTCAACCAAGAGAAAAAGAGTAAACATTTGATAACGAGAAAGAAAAACGTAACAACGCAAGTAACATTAAAGATTTATTTAGACATTTTTGAAGTTCAGTTCGGAGGTTTTTGACTCCGAACAATAGTATGCAGAAAATTGAACAAAATGTTATTTTCTTCATAATTTAAAAAAAATTTTTCAATAGTTTCCGTAAGGCGTAAATTCAAGTAATTTATAATTTAGGTTTTTCCAAAGTGTCTGTTTACGTTTGAACATTTCCCGTAATTTGCATGTCGCTTAAAAGAGTTTTGAGTTATTAACTCTGGGCATGACTGTCCAAACTTTGCCAGAACTTCACCCTCGATATCAACCAAATATTGTTTTGCAGGCTCAAGACAGCGAACTAATCAGCAGGAAGAAATACAGGAGGTAAACGAGAATTAGCGCAGAGGTTTAAACGCACAAACACGAAAGGGCTTCCGTAAGAAGAATAACAACCAAGGTTCGTTTCTACATCGTTATTATAATCTTATATATGTGAAATATACAGCCGACAGAAATGTCTCAACGAATGACTTCAAAGACGTGCTAAATAAATGCGATTAGGCCTCAGAAAACATGCGCTACCTCGACAACTGGAATCATTCGCCACACAAAAAAAAAACCATTTCGTTAAACATGATGTGTGTGCGAATTACCAACATTTAACTGAACCCTCTACAAAATAGGCAAAGAGGGAAAATTTAAATTAAAAAATAATAATAGTTATATGTAAAAATAGGCCCAGCAGCTCGTGATTAACAGTCGAGTAATACAAGTGTGGAATTGAAACGAGGCTGGCTAGCGAAACGCCGTGCTCACTGAACTGCTTTAGGTAGGAGTGGTCGTACTAAGTTTTTCTTCTCCTATTACCCATCTTTGCTAAACGAACTTTGCTTTCTTTTTTCTCGATTAATGCGGTCGAGGGATTAGGTGGCTAGGAGTAAATAAGGTTTAAATAATTTGAAAAGGGGGTGGTAAATAGTTGTTGCCAACGCTGATCTTGTGAGCTCTCGGGCAAGCCTATGCAGTAGGACAAGTCGCATCCCTGTACAAGAAGGAATACGATTAGCTGGTGGTGTTGGTGGATTTTCAGTCTTCTAGCTTTTAGTGGGTTTCGAAGCTTCCAAAAACAGGTGAAAAACTAGGCGGGTAGAAGAAATAAAAACAAATGTTTACGCTTGTTAGCAACTTGATTGCACTGCTGTTTCTTAAGGGCTTGGTAAAGCAAAATTTCACAATTTCAAATGGCCAATACTATAAAACTTATGAAATACATTTCACAACCAGGAATAATTTTAGCATTTTTAATTGCAACAAAGATAATTGTGGTTTTTGGGCATAAAGCAAAACTGTAAATTATTCCAGAATTACTTTTGATGGTGGTCAGAAAAGTTGATAGCTAAAAAAAAAAACTTTCTGGTAAATTTAGTTTTCGGGCATTTTCTAGGTCATCTTTGACCAACATTATTTAAAATTATTATTTTTACAAATGTGCGAGAAAGATGCCACCAATGATAAATTTAAAAATTGAGGACTGAACATTATATGAAAGTGCATGCTTCATTTTTTAAAAGATATAATGCATTTAATATATCACCTGTGGCATTATTAACACGCGCAGCTATCCTTGTTGGGCTGTTGATCATTGCTCAGGGCATTACGAGGTGCGGATGGTTTATGTTGAACCCCCGATTCTGCCGCATTCAAATCCAGACTAGGAGGGACAAAAACCGATAATTATGAATTTTACTTTGGAAATTTCCATTAATGATGAAACCACAACCTGCACTTTGTGAATTAACAAGGGGTTATGCAATGGCATGCTACATGATTAAAACCAACCTTCCATCTTGAATATTCTGATAAATTTTCTTCGCAGTTTCCAAGAATGCATCCTCGACATTTTCTCCCCTGTAAATAGAGACTAAGTTAATTGCAGATCCTAAAATGCTATAGAAAGACGCAAGTGCAAGGATAAAATTCAAAGGAGTTATCACCGAAACAAACTTACGTTTTTGCACTAGCCTCCACAAACATCAAACCTAAGGTGGAATATGCAAAATGAAAATAACTTAGCATCGTAACACATTTCCAAGGTAAATTATGAGAAAACAATTTCAAAAAACCCACCATTCTCGTCAGCGAATTGCTTAGCTTCTTCGTACGTTACATCCCTTTGTGCCTCTAAGTCACATTTGTTGCCGATAAGAAATATTACCTAATAACATAAACAGAATTAATCTGAAAATTAGTAATTGTATGAAAGATTCAACGAAGTTGTTGCTAGAATAAAATACTTCATACCGTGTTAGGATTTGTCAAATTACGAGCATCCGTGAGCCAACTACTCAAATGGTTATACGTGCTCCTCCTAAAAGAAATTGGGTACATAATTTTACCAGTCTTAAATGTTCGAGTTGGTTGGACAGATCTTTGTTAAGGTTATCATATACATAACCCATGTACCACTCAAAATCGTCACCTAGTTATATCGTAAACCATGAGGGCTCCTGCTGCACCTCTGTAGTAGCTGCGAGTTACGGCACGAAATCTTTCTTGACCAGCAGTGTCCCATATCTGAAGTTTGATTTTCTGGCCAGAAACCTCAATTATCCTGGTGCCAAACTCGACTCCGATGGTGTGCGGGCAATCTGCCATGACTATATCATAACATCGATGGGGGAAGCCATTAGGCAGTTACAAAATATCCAAAACTAGAATTTGATAGGAAAATTTGAGCAATAACAGTTTCTGGTCAAAGCTCGAAAACTCACACTTCTTTTCAGTGAACTGGTGTAGCAGACAGGATTTCCCGACGCCCATATCTCCGATTATGATATACTTAAATATGTACGAGTAGTTATATGGTCCAGCTGACATTTTTGTAGATGGTTCAATCTATAATACAGGACCCATAGCCAGCAATTAAAATCAGTACGGGGCAGCGATAACCACTTCGTTCAGGACGTTACATCATCCTTTTCAAGGAAACGTCTTGCCAAGATTACTGCGCCATAAAAAAAACTAATCGCATTTGTGTAATTATAATTTACATAGACAGAAACTTGACGTGGAAAAATGCAATTTTGAGGGTTTGATAGGGAATTTGTCCGATATCAAAACTGACAGTGAGCCAGCAATGAACACCCAAATAATTAATGGTGATAACAAAAACGTTAATTTTCCATAAACACAATTTCCAAAAACAAACTGATCAGATTTACGCGTAATTACTTCTTGCTTGTGAGGGCCGATAAAACAGCCTAAACATTATACAGACTTTTTCAAGTGCCCCGAACAGGACTAAAATAACTCAAACTCGTCTGTTTTCTTTGTGGGAAAAATAGGGGGAGGAAAGAAACAAGGTGAAAGCTGTCATCAGTCAGTGACTTTTCCGCACCCTCCCAAGAACCACATTACAATCAACGCGCGTCAAATTAACCTCTTCCCTATATGCAAACTCTAATGATAACCAAACAGTCGTAATCTTACCTATTTACTTACGCAATTTATTAATTTAAACACTACGAGAGAATGCACCATATAAGAAATATGGCGAAATATCAAATATGCTTTTTATCAGCCACCTGGACGAACTAATCGAAATAACACGACGTTTTACGATCGCTCGTTAAACGTAAGATTAATTAAATAGAGAAGTAAATCTCCTAGATTAAGAAGTAGCGATTCCGAATTTTCTTTCGCTCGCAATTAATTCAGATTAATATATTAAAACTACGTAGCGTTTAATATGAAATTCTACGAAAAGTCCAATGTCCCTGTTCTTATCCAGAATGAGCACGCGATCAGCTGCTTCCTGTGCGAGCGTCGGTTTCCGGTTAAAAAGCGAAACTGCTAATCCTAACCCAGTTGTACGTTTGATTCTCATTGCCTTTAAATTTGTATCGTTTTAGTTAAATAGTCAATTGTGGTTGGAGAACAAAATCGCCTGAGTCATTTTCTGTATTTTCGCGTTCGGGTAGTTGTAATTTTAATTCAATACTTTCAAAATTAATTTTTAAAACATGCATGCTGCTTGGTGCCCCTTTAAAGAAAAAGTACTAATGCTATAGGGAATATGAAATATCGGATGCAAAAAGAAATTTGTAGGGTCTATTTAAAAAATTACAAACTTATATAATTTACAATACCAACTCGCATGTTTATCCATATGGAAATTACAACGATTTTTGACTATACCTGGTTAGGTTTGTACTATATTTTTAGAAATGTTTGCCCAGACATCTGGTAACATTGTCCCTTCCCTATCTAGTTAGTATTTGCTGTGGTATTTGCGTTGTTACTTTTTTCACTGCTTCACCATCGAAGCCTGTAGAGCAGGCATTGTGGAAAAATACAACGTTGAATAATTTTGATTGTTTTCAACATTCCATATAAGAAATTAAAGTGAAGTTCTGGAATATCGTGGCATTGATTGCGTGAGTAACATTAACACCAAATACATGTACTTTTATTGCAGAAATGCGTATATAGTTTGTGCCGGTGACAGCATCTTTGGTGACAGGCTCCTTCCATCATATAATCTTTTGTTATAGAAGTAGGCATGCAGTGCTAATGCGAACATGACTTGGTTACTTTTAAGTTGCAAAGTCACATTGGAAAGATGCTAGGCTTTTGTTTTCCCCTACAGGTATAGGTGAATGAAAGGTTAATATATTCTTATAATTTTATTCATTATTTCTCTTTTAAGAAATTCTTAGCGTAACCATGGCGGAAACAAACGTTAAGGCATTCCTATATGCTTGGTGTGGGAAGCAGAAAATGACACCAGTGTACGACATTCGAAACAGTGGATCCAAATTCAAGTCCCGTTTTTTATGTGAAGTAAGTAGTTTAGGAAAAATTATGCTGAAATCTATGAAAAAATATTGAGGAAAACAGAAAATTGCAATTTTAATAAGCCAATATGGGTATCCTTTAACAAAAAATGGTAAAAGTATAACACTTGACAGGTATTTTGAAGGGACACTTAACTGTTCGATGGTCAGGCTGTTAAAATTAATACTGTATTAGACAATTTAGATAATCAGCCCCCCTTTTTGTAATCCACTACAACTAGCCATTGGTGGCTCTAGGAACATTTAGTCTTCAAGAAATATGCGCTTTAAAAAAAAGGTTTTGCTAATGCGTTATCTGATTGCTACTAGGCAAAGTCTATCATTGTGAATTTTCAAATTAATGTGTTTTTCTTTCAAAGGTACGCGTGGAGGGCTTCAACTACGTAGGTGTTGGTAATTCTACAAACAAAAAAGATGCACAAACCAATGCTGCGATGGATTTTTTGCAGTTTTTGGTTCGACAGGGAAAAGTAACTGCTGCTGAAGTCCCTTCTCTGGAAGTACGTCTTATCTTGCTCAATTTTAGATCAAACAAAATTTGGTTTTTGCTCATTCGGGAAATGGATTTAACTTGAAAATTTTAAATGAATATTGAAGGTAGCCTTGCATGTTGTGATTATGCAGCAGAATTGCACAATATGGTTAGTGCACTCAACAGAGGTTTGATTTACAACGTCCACATTTTCAAATATTTCAGGACAAACTGGTTTATAATTTTTTGATCCTATTGTTGTTCACTCTCCATTATCATGGTCACATAGTGTCTAGCTACCTTAACTCTTAAGTACTAATTGAATATTAATTTAAAATGTAAACACTGAATAATGTTTTAATTTATTAAATAATAGATCAGCATTGCACAAAATGTTGCCTCAGAAACAGATGGAGGGTCTGCTGTTCCTGGTGCCGATCAACAAGAGAATCCGTTTATAGTAAAACAAAGTTTTCCTTATGGCTCCGATCGTAAAATGGAAGATATCCAGGCTGACAAGCGAAAGTTGGAGGATGTAAGAATCTGTATTTGGGCCAGTGATTTTGCAGTAACTGCGCTTTACATTTTTAAAAGTAAAATTCTGCTTTTGTTCTTACTTTGCGAAGGCTGAAGCTGTGGACGTGAATGCTGGAATACACGGGAACTGGATGTTAGAAAATGCCAAGTCACGCTGGCACCAGTATTTGCAGCAAAATCGTATTCAATCTGATTATAAATATAGTCAAGTTGGCCCCGACCATAATAGGTAACGGAAATGAAGTCCTGAACCTCATTGTTTTGAATTCTGATGGTTCTAACTACTTGAAACCATGTGAAATCAACTGGGTGTTATAAAAAAACAAAGACAGAACCTATAATCTCAAAGATATTGATTTATGATATTGCAATGACTTTGAGAATTTAGGATTTAAAAGAAAAGGCCTTTTGAAGTTTGGGTTACCTTTTATCGGTCTATAATATGCCTCAATTGCCTTCAAAGTTTAATTTACCTCAATTTTCTTCAAAGTTAAACTATTCCACAAACGTGATCATGCATTGCATGTTAAAACAGAAAATTAAGGAAATGAATGAGATTGGACGAAACTGAAAAAAGCGACAGTGAATCCCGTGAGAAATGACATTCTTTGTAAAGTGGTCCTGTGTTTACACTCTGCAATGAATGGGATGCGTTACCAGATGGCTGATTCAGTGTCGCATTTTACAGTCTTGTTACTTTCACCAGGTTTCGTTGGTTGCCAATTTAATTCACCTGGTTGGGTTAAACTGTGGTGATCGGTTCTAGATGAAGGTATAACCCCATTTGTCACTGGTGCTTTTTGACTATTGCATGTTCTTTCAGTCATTGTGCAAATTTCATTCTTGGATTTACATTTCAGGAGTTTCATTGCTGAACTATCCATTAATGTGAGGGCAATTGGAAAAAGTAAGTGCCAATATTTTTTTAAAGTTAAAGAACAAAGTCTTTAAGGGGTTTTCCACTGGTGGTGAGGACACTTACTATGATCATTTTCCAAAGCGCTGTATGCTAGAGAAAGTGGTTCCAACAAGCAGTCGGCTTCGAAATCGTGTGCGCTGTCGCTCGTGAGGCAAATGTATCATTTAGGAGCCATCGAGGCTTATTCTGGAGTTACGAAGAAGAAGGATTCGGAAGAGGTAATGGTGTAATTTGGGTCATTAACATATTTTTAATCTTTTTGTGATATTTTTGTCGAATTGGGTTAAGATATAAGAACACAATTGGTTCTGTAGACACTGTTTTTTCATAATCGTTAATTTATGCCAAATGAATTTTTCATTTGCAATTTCAGATCGATCCTTATGAAGTCAAAGTTAGGCCCGACTTAACCCAGCAAGTATTTTCTGTTTTAGAAGAAATAGGGATCACTCCTGTTACAGAGGTGAGGAAACCTCAGGTTTAATATTTCTTGCATTTGTCATAGTTCAAATTAACTCGCTAACATCAAGTTTATGCTTCCGTAGGTTTCTGAACCGGAACAGGCGACTAATTTGATTATTTCACGCTGCTTAGAAGATGTCAAACCTAGTTCTCACAGGCAGTATGGAGGGGTGATTTCTTGGTCACCTCCTCAAACCAATTGGAATCCTTGGCAAGGATGTAATATCGATGAAGGGCCTATGGCGTTTGTGAGTGAAGTTTGATTTTCTGTATCTATGTTTTGCTAATTTGGGTTGAATTTCTGGTTCAATACACCGGAGTTCCTATGATTCCTATTTTGAATCGTGAAAATGATTCAGAATATTACATGAAAGAGCTTTCCATCATTTTTCATAGTGTACTTTGGCTGATACCAGTAAGAACTTGCTGGCAGCTCAAGAGCAGGCATTACAGATGAACGAAAATTTGAAACACATGCTGAACGAACGAACCAACTTGCCTATCTGCGATTCCAAAGAGGTCATTCTGTCTGCCGTTCGGGATAACAGCGTCGTTGTTATTCGCGGTGCTACGGGATGCGGCAAAACGACACAAGTGCCGCAGTATATTCTGGATAGTTACATTTCCACCGGATATGGATCACAGTGCAACATAATCGTCACTCAGGCAAGGATAAACTTTTTTTGCTTGAATTTCAGGTTCATAACGGCAACCAGATGATCAATTTCTCTTATTTTATTTCTTGACAAAAATAGCCACGCCGTATCAGTGCAATTTCCGTTTCTGAACGTGTGGCAAACGAGAGAGGTGAAGAGTTGGGCAACAGCTGTGGATACAGTGTTCGTTTTGAGTCTTGTCTTCCACGTCCTTATGGTGCCATACTGTTTTGTACAGTTGGTAAGTTTGCTACTTCTTATTGGGTATTGTTTAAGAATTAAGCATAGTTTTTAAGGAAGAATGGGAAAGTTAATAAGAAATAGTAAAAAGTTTAATTACATATTCAGTATGCTTAAGTTTTAATTTCTACATTCTGAATTTTCCAGGTGTTCTTCTTCGTAAATTGGAAGGAGGATTGCGCGGTGTTTCTCACGTCATTGTTGATGAAATCCATGAAAGGGATCTGAACAGTGATTTCATCCTTGTTGTGCTGCGTGACATGGTTCTCGCTTACCCCCAACTGAGGGTCATTCTTATGTCGGCGACTGTTGATACCACGCTTTTCAGTGAATATTTTAATAACTGCCCCGTTATTGATGCTCCTGGTCGAGCTTATCCTGTTCAAGGTAGTAATGCATTGCTGGATTTTATAA
>JAQGBX010005865.1:0-13148 GCA_034698745.1 Megaphyllum sjaelandicum
CCAAATCTCACGACATCTCACCAGGGGGAAGGAGGGGGGGGGGGGTCGAAAAATCACCAAAATCGCCTCACGTAATTAATGGACGCCCCCTTATCCGGTCTTAAATACACGAAAGCTGTACATGGGGCTTGCGAATAATTGCCCCATAGCCTGTTTTCACTTATCGGGTTTTATATGACACAAAAAACGTATTCACAAAAGTTCGGGGCTTTGAAATGGCTTGCATTTATCAGGTTTTTTTCACATATAGGGTTTCTACTTATCCGGGTTTGACTGTATGCGATTTGGGTCGCTTTCCAGTCCCGCCACCCAATGTGTTGGGATATGCTCAACAGTAAATTTCACTTGTTTGTTTCCGATCATATTGTTAATCCATCTGTGTCCGATTTTTGAAAATAAAACTGCCATCGCTTAAGACTAGACAAAACAAACGGAGGCAGACGGCAGGATTTTTTCGCTTTTTCCCGTTTTTTTCCCCTTTGTATCTCATCCCGTTTGCAACAACAACAAAATGAAACAGAACAATTTTTTCCCAAACGCGACTCTGCAGGGACTCGTCTGGGCTTCTGACATTGCATTTTTCACTTCTTGAAGCCTGAACGCATTGTTCAGGCGCTGGAAAAACTCGCCAAATGATTGAAAAGGGTTAAAATTACCGCGTAAACAAGTTGTCAACGATGAACACGATGTGTGATTTTTTTTTTGCCAATTTTTTCAGTGCCATTTCTCGAAATGCGGAGGCAAACTTTATGCACCGAGACCTTGGTTCCATGCAATCGGTCGGTGTCGTGTTTTCAACAAAACAAGTCAAATTTTTTGGGGGGTTGGATGATTCATATTCCAGTTTAAATTTAATTCTAAACGTTTAAACGTTAATGTTTGAATGTTTTGCAACCGTGTTTTCAAAGAAAACACGCTAGCACGACGCCATCTTGGAGATACTGTTTCAAAAATTGTGATACGAAATCCATGTTTTTTGAAGAAAAAATGATAAATGTCCCTGTTGTTGTTGTTGTGGTCGGATATGTTTTTTAAATTGTTAAATGCCTTCGAGTCATCGGCACCTTCCGGACTCCCAAGATCGCCCAAGTTGTTGCGGTAAACATATAATCAAGACTGGTGGGGTGCCCTGTGTGTTTTTCAGTTCGTTTTTTGGTCGCTAGATGGCAGCACGTACATCGCGATGATTGCCTAGCTATTCGAAATTTCGAATTTGGAATGTTTACGTGATAAATAGTCGGTGAAATCGATGTAAAAATGAGTTTTCTGGACGACGTGAAATCTTTTTGCAAGAAAGGAAGGCTGAAACGGGTTGAAACCAAAGTGAAAACGCCGGATGGTAGAGAATTAGTCGAAAGCCGAGATCCTAACGGCGTTCTCTCTGTGAGATTGACCGGTCGAGGCCTCGGTTTTGTCGGCGATGTCAAGCCCGATCTTCAAGTCGCGAAAATACTCCCAGGATTATCTTTAGGTGGGTTCATTGGTTTACTTGCGGCTTATTTTCACCCTGATCTTCTCGGATTACTGCGTGTTAAGCCTGCTGAGCTATGTTTCCGTTTCGTGGAATGGTTCTATGTAGTGTGTTCCATGTGTCAGAGTGTGATCAAACAAGGCACCAGAGGCGCTGAGAGCATGTAGCTTCAACCCTTCACCCACGTGGATTTTAGTGTGTCGAAATGAACTTTTAGCTTTCATAAAATTAAAATCGAGAATGATTATGCGTATCGATATTAAATCGTGCGAGGAATTGTCACAAATTTAATAACGATAATCATGTAACTTGTAGTCGCGCAGGAAAAGTATATTTAATTTAAATACACAATGTATGTCTCTTAACCGTCTTTGGATCGGCATTGAGAGCAATTAAAAATTTGAAAACATTTCTACATTTTCCCAGTAGAAATATTCAACAGTTTCTGAGTACAAATTTGCAAAATTGTCCACGTTTTCCAATGTCAAAAATGCGAAATTTTCCACGTTTTCCGAGTACAAAATTTGCAAATTTCTACACGTTTTCCGAGTACAAATTTACAAAACTTTCTATATTTTCCGAATACAAAATTGTAAAATTTTCAAAATTTATTCATGCAAATTTTTAAAAAATTTTCTATGTTAATTTTCAAAATTGTCATTGGTAGGTTTTGCAAAATATGTAAATTTTTGACATTATCATTGGTCAGGGAATTTTTTTAAAACGTGGAGAAGTCAGGGAAGTTGAAAATCAAATTTCTGGGAGAACCCTGAAATATTGCTATATATTTTAACATTCAATATACTTAGGGCCGGTTGCACCAACTTAGGTTAAAATCTGAGCTTTACTAACCTTGGGGTTAAAATTTGAATCCTGGTTAACCTTCGGATTAGATGTTTGTGTTGCACCAATGTAACCATGTTGCAAGTATGTAAATATATTCAATCAGAACTGTCTAGCAATTTTTCGAGCTGGATGCAGAAATGCATGAATCCTGAATTTCTTAAATTAAACAAGATCGAAATGTTAGAATTTTTTGCTAACAATACCTTAATTTACACAGTTTTGCGAGGGCATTTATGTTCATCCGGGGATATACACGTATTTCATTAAAAACTTTAAATTATTTAAAAGTAAATTCTATGCTGAATACTATTTGCCCACTTAAAATTGTTTCAAATCCAACCAACTTGATGATGAGGGTAAACTAATGCAGGCACTCTGTTTTGAAAGTTACAGTACATGTACTCAGAATTGCATCCTTGTAATGGCAAAAGGGATCTCATTTTAGGATCGCAAGATGTGGCTCACGAATTCGGTCTTTTGAAACGCCATGGCATCACCCACATACTAAATTTGGCTACCGGAGTTCCCAATTCGTTTCCTGGCAGTTTTTCTTACAAAAGAATCAACATTTTGGACTTGCCAGACGCCAATATCAGGGCCATCTTCGATGAGTGTTTTCTCTTCATAGATCAGGCGCTTGGTCAAGGGGGTCACGTGTTCGTCCACTGTAACGCCGGGGTTTCTCGTTCGGCTACGGTGGTCATCGCCTACCTCATGAGGCAACGCAGACTATCTATGGCTGAAGCCATGACTATGGTCAAACTGGAGAGACAGGCCATCAGACCCAATGATGGATTTCAGAACCAATTGATCGAGTACGAAAGAGAACTTTTTGATGCAAAAATTTTCGAGAATTAAATTTTAAATACAAATTATTTCTTGTGGAACCAGGGTTTTGTTACGTGTTTCTGAAAAAAATCAAAAACTTGAAAAAACGTGTTCGCTTTTATAGTCATGCGTCGATTTGGACATTGAATTGTAAGATGCTACCACCAGAGGACGCAGTCCTCCGGACGATCTTGTTGCCATGGATGCGCCAACATCTGACATACAGGATGACCCAAAAATAATCAACTCATATTTATTTACATATTTATTTATTGTATGATTGTATTGTATAAACAATTCACGTTGTTCGTATCATTACTGATATTCAGTTCGCCATTGGGTGTAAGTTACAGAATTGGAATATATATTTTTAGAGCTCATTATTATCACGTTACATTTTGATGCGATTTTATGCAGTGATTATCTGTTTTTAGCGAAAAAAGTTTAAAGTTTCAACTCTGTATTAATCATCCAATGCACTTAGGGGCCATATTCAAAAATGACGTCCTCGTGGACAGGGGGAAGGAGGGGGTATGACCAACTCGGACGTCCAATTAATAAAAAAAATCCCAAATAAAATCAGTTCCCAAACTAAAAGGTAAATTGAGTGCAATATCGCACAGGTGATGTATTATAAATTGCAAAAGTCAGTAAATTGAGTACCTCAAATCCTGGAAAACCTGGAAAACTCAGAATTTAAAAGCTCGATCAGGCTCCATTTGGAAACTTTCAAATTTTCCCAGTACAAATTTGTAAAATTTTCGCCACCTTTTATGAGGTCATCTTTACAAGTTTTCTCGTTTTCTCAAGGATAAATTTGAAAAAAAATTCCAAGTTTTCAAGAGGACAAATTCAACATTTTCAGCTGTTTTCGAGTAAAGATTTGTAAAATTTTCAACAGTTTCCGAGGAGAAATTTGCAAAATTTCCAACAGATTACTTGGACAAATTGGAAAAATTCTCAACCATTTCAGAGTGCAAAATTTACATTTTCCGAGTACAAATTTGCAAAACTTCCAAATTATCCGAATACAATTTTTTTAAGTTTCGGACGTCTGAATGGGGGAGGGGTCCTGATTGACCGGACACAATGCGGAAAGAGGGCAAGGGGTGTCCAATTTTGGGAACATTTTGAGGACGCCCTTTTTGAATGGCTTCTTATTGGATATCATTTAGTGCAATCTGCTAAAAGTATATATGTATCTACCGTTATTTAACTGTTGTATGGAAACGGAATTTGATAACCAGTATCCAAAACCAGAAGTAAACTATTTTTCTGAATTAAAATTCCATTCTGGGCCATTGCCATTTGCGTTTCCAATGCATATTCTGCTTTGAAGTAAACGTGATTGTTTATGAGCGGAACAGTTTTAAAGACAATGGCCGCGCAAAACTGTTGTTCTTAATCCGAATTTTAAAAGCGATTTTCGTACAGAATTCCAAGTGAAAATGTCAAAAAAAAAAGTTGTAGACGCCAAAGGCACGGAACAATGTAAGAGTTTAAAATGAACACGAATTGCACTCCCACTCAAGTAGCTCCACAAAAGGATGTTTTTTTTTTATAAAAAAAAAATTACTATAAAAAGTTGTCTTTAATGCTCGTGCCATACTATGGTTAATTGCCCACTCGTTTTCCTTTCACGAAAAATCTGTTAATTTCAACTAATTTTCAAGCAATTAAGTCTTTGTGCAGTTTCTGAAGACCAGTTTTGCTAAATGCGGAATTACTTGGCTCGTTATTAAAATTCAACTTTCATTTAAACGCTGGGGGAATATTGTCAGTGCTCTAAGAAAACGCTTAGCAAGCATTTTTAATTCAGTTTCTAGTATTTAATTAGCGAATAAACGATTATTAATACTGACGTCGTTATTTGTTATGATTAGGAAGTGCCATCCATGCATTCGTCCAGGCACCATTTTGAATCTTAGACACTAGCTGCTGCGCCCATAATCCTATCAACAGGCCATACATTCAACCTAGTTTCTTAAATTAAAGGTAATTACTAGTTTTACAGTCTATAATTATCACGAATCCTCGTGGTAATATCTTAAGTCATCTACATGTACAAGGTATTTTTTTGTAGGTTTGATCGATGGCCAGTTGCGCTCATATACTCTTACTTGTACATTGTACTTAAACTAAAATTGTGATATATGGCCATATGACTTGCAACTACATACTGTAAGACTATAAGAGTAACTTTTGAATATAAGTGATTATCTAATGCGGTTTTATTTGGAAATCGAAGTTATGACACCTTTCGTCATCATCGTGACTAGTTGTAATGTGTGACGGAAAAATTGTGCGTTAATTTTAATTGCAAATCTCACATTTGATCGTCCAAAGAAGCGTTCATTTACAGGGTACCTCCAGACCTGGAAAACCTGGAAAAGTCAGAGAACTTGAAAATGTCTGGAGAAGTCAGGGAAATTCAACGTAGTCATGTTGTTACATTTAAAAATTAATGCTTCTACATGGTTAGCTCAGAGCCCATTTTCCAAGTTTTCCGAGTACAAATTTGCAAAATTCTCCACGTTTTCCGAAGACAAAATTGAAAAATTTCCCACGTTTTCCGAGGAAAACATTGAAAAATTTTCCAAGATTTCCGAAGACAAAATTTTCCGCGTTTTCCGAGTAAAAATTTGCAACATTTTCCACATTGCTTCTATAGTGGTTAATATCAGAGCCCATTTTCCAAGTAGAAATTTGCAAAATTTTCCACGTTTTCCGAGGACAACATTGAATAACTTACCACGATTTCCTAGATCAAATTTTCAAAAACTTTCCGCGTTTTCCGAGTACAAATTTGCAACATTTTCCACGTTTCCCGAGGACAAAATTTAAAAAATTCCCACGTTTCCCATGGACGAATTGCAAAATTTTCCACGTTTTCCGTGTACATTTTTTTATTATTTTACATTTTTCAATGTAAATTTTCAAAATTTTCATCAGTATATTTTTCATAATATGTACATTTTTTTACATTGTCATTGGGCAGGGAAACTTTTTTAAAGCCTGTTTTTAAACTAGGGAAGTTGAAAATGAAATTTCTGGGGAAATTTACTGTTTACTGTTCGCAACTTTTTAACTCACAAATCAATTAATTGAAATGAATGAATGAATCGAGAAATTTCATTGAAAAGAAAAAAAAACCGAAAAATCCTCCCTCTTTAACTAGGCATCTTCAGTCCTTGTACATTTCCTGTTTTTTTTTTTGGTTTTTTATTGAATTTTTTTTTATTTTTTTATTTGCGGGCTTCGTTTTAGCACTAGTAGTTTTTAACTTTTGATTATTACCATTGATGGACTCAAGTATAGACAGGTGAATCCCATTTGGTCACATGTTTAGTCAGCTCTTAGCCTGATTAGCATTCCGTCTGTACACCAAATGCCACCATTGGAAGTCACCTCTGTATAGATTTTCAATGGACATGGAAGGAATCGAAGAGTTTCGTGGGAAATGAAATGCATTCGGAAAAGGTTGTTGACATGAAATCCACTTAGAAAAAGAGAAATTCGACCGATTTTCTGCACATTTGTTCGCCACACAAAAGGAAGCGTGTTTTGATCATGTTTCATGCGGGGAAATCGGTTGGGCCTAGTTTTTCTGGACGTATTCTAGCTCGCAGTAGGCCTAGTAAGATGTTGTGTGGCAATCAAATGAAACACAAAATTGGAGCAAAATAATTTTTATTTCTGGTCACAACAAGAAGAAGATAAGATTTTGCTGTTTTTTTTTTTCCTTACTCCGTTGTTTGGGAAACTGTTGTTGCAGCCACATATTTAAAGATAAGACTCCGTGCTCTACCTTCCAAACCTTAATCCTTTCTAGATGAGGAGTTGTGCAGCCAGTGGAAATGCAGAGATATCTTCCTATGTTCATCAAACATGGATTAAAAACGTTATTTGTTTTGGCGATAATGCGCACGGGAAAATCCTCATTTTATGTCTGAAATATCGGATTAGATCAGTCATGTTGCGAAGGCAAGAAACTCCTATCTCCAAAAAGATGAGAACTACAGACGCATTCCCCCGAATTATCAATTTTTTTTCGTGGATGGAAATTACGTTTCCTCTTAATTTTCGCTGCATATAAAAGTAATCTTTATACTGGGTACTCCCAGACCTGGAAAAGTCAGGGAACTTGGAAAATATGTGGAGAAATCATGGAAGAATGATTTATTTTGAAAAAGTCAGGGAAATTCAACGTAGTCATGTTGTCACGATCCAAAATTAATGCTGCTCTTGGTTAGCTCAGGACACATTTTCAAACTTTTTAAAATTTTCCCAGTACATATTTTCAAAATTTGCAACAGTTTTTGAGGACAAATTTGCAAAATTTTCCACATTTTCCGAGTACGAAATTGCAAAATTTTCGAAGTTTTCCGAGTACAAATTTGCAAAATTTTCCACGTTTTCCGAGTACAAATTGGCAAAATTTTTCACGTTTTCCGATTACAAATTTGCAAATTTTCCATGTTTTCCAAAGTAAAACATTGCAAAAATTGTCCACGTTTTCCGAGTACAACATTGGAAAATTTTCGACGTTTTCCGAGTACAAATTTGCAAAGTTTTCCACGTTTTCCGACGAAAAAATTCCAAATTTCCCATGTATTCCAAGGACAAAATTTCCAAATTTTCCACGTTTTCCGAGGACAAAATAACAATACTTTCCGCGTTTTCCAAGGAAAAAAATTGCAAATTTTCTACGTTAATTTTCAAAATTGTCATTAGTCAATTTTGAAAAGTACAAAGTATGTCAATTTTTGACATTGTCTTTGGTCAGGGAAATTTTTTTAAAAACTGAAAAAGCCAGGGAACAGTCAGGGAAGGGGAAAATGAAATTCCCGTGGCGATCGAATTTGATTGAATGTGAAGCCGGACGGAAGAAGAACATTTGCTTAGGACCACAGTACGAAACAAATGCTCGAATAAGTATGAATGTGCTTTGGGGTAAATGCGTCAAGCAGTACCATTTACTAAAAATCTTTTGAGCCAACCAGACTACACTTTTTTTATTTTTTACTAGCGGTAATACCCGGCCTTTCCCGGGTAAAAATTGTTGTATGATTTTTTAACCCCTTTTAATGCGATCAGGATTTAGATTTAGCTATCCTTTATCGCCAAAAGATGGTGCTATATGACCTGGACGCATCCCGGATGGGGGACGGGAAACCTGTTTGACAGTTTTATGGTCCGGGGCAAATTAGAAAATATTTATGGCCTTGTTATTCCCCGCGGAGTTCGCGCTCCTGGGGTTTGTGTCACGAACGGCCAATCGTAAGGACTTGAAGCGCAAACACTCAAACAAACGCCACAGGATTGGCTAGCCGCAAAAACAAAATGGCGTCGTTTTCTATTTTATATATATATATAGATTTTAACAAGTTTATTCGTTTTTTCCGGCAATTCCGGACTACTTCATAGACTATCTATGAACGGTGTGCCGATTATGGGGTCATGAGAGGGTCATCATCTTTTAGATAGTTGCCTCAAATTGTCTCGAAACTTAATAATCTAACGTCCAGTGTCGTTCTCAGTTTTGGACTTAGCAGTTCGATGCATCCATCTAACGTCCAGAGTGTCGTTCTTGGTCATGGACTTGGCAGTTTGATGCATCGATCATCCTCGTTTTTCGTGATTTGCGTTGAATTTTGATGAATATTGCAGACTCTGGCTGTGCACCGGACAGCCAGCTGATGCATTAACTAATCGTCGATGTCCTCGTTCAAAGCCATTGTCCTACGGGCCCGAAGATGCACTCGCGAATTTGCTCAAATTTGCTCAATAATGCTCGAATTTCGCCCAAAGCGACCCGGAAGGTGTACTATTATTATGTAGGTGTCCATCTCGGGGATGATGTTCGGGATTTTGATTAATCCTCCGCAAAATGCCGAAGGTGGAATAGTTTTGTTGGTTGCGGTTTTCCGAATCACCTACTGTTTTTCACCCCAAAAATTCATGGGAAAGACACGATTTTGGAGGGAAAAAAAGTGGAGAACTGGGTCATTTTCGTTGAATAGGCCCAAGTGCTTTCTGGCACGCAACAATTTAACTCTTCTTCTGTCTTGTCATTATGTTATTAGTATTAAAAGGTCGCCAAATGTGAACCCCATCGATACGCTCGTTTCGCTGACACAAAGGCCTCACCAATCACCGTCAGGTTGCGCTTTTCGGAAAACATTTTTCCGCATTTTTGGGTCCGATTTTTATTTCACGAAAAATGTTTCATCCGGTGAAAAAATCCCCGTGACAAGTTGATAATAGACACGGAATTTTTTTTTATTTTTTTTTTAGGAAAAAATTATGTTCATATTTAGCAGCAGATGGTTAATAACAACAGTCACCTCGGAATCACCTGGATGAACCATCTGGAAATTTAAGGTGAGTAAGCAAACGTGTAATGCACGTTTCGGCATTAGTTTGCATTATGGTTGATTATATTGCATGATTGATCACCTATTTTTATACGCTGGAAAACTTCCCTAAACTATCGTAAACTTTCCTAAATCGAAATGCAAAGAAATGCACTCGGCTACGTCTTGGGGATTACTTTAATTTTCAGAACAAGTTGAGCCAAACAACAATTTTTGTATGATGCGGTTGTTTTCTCTGTGAAATTCAACTGGCATTGAATTGCTGAGACATGGACTCAGCCAAATTTAGCCAATACGTTTACTTGTCACCAAAATCGTTAATTGGTGTACGGTACGTTGCGTTAATATGTCACTAGATGGCGCTGTATCACCTCTGCGCGGAATTCAGGGGTCATTCAAAAAGACGTCCTCGAAATTGGACTCTCCACCTACCACCTGTCCGCATTGTGTCCCGTCAATCAGGACCCCCCATCCGGACGTCCGAAACTTTAAAAAAAACTTCTATTCGGAAAATTTTTGAAAGTTTTTCAATTTTGTACTCTGAAAAGGTTGAGAATTTTGCCAATTTGTCCTCAGAATCTGTTGGAAATTTTTCAAATTTCTTCTAGGACACTATTGACACTCTTACAAATCTGGACTCGAAAACAGTTGAAAATGTTGAAGATTTTATACTTGGGAAAACGTGGAAAATGCGGCAAGTTTATGCTTGAGAAAATTTGAAAGCTTGCAAATTTGTACTGGGGAAATTTGAAAGTTTGCAAATGGACCCTGAGATTTTAAGTTCTCTGACTTTTCCAGGTTTTCAAGGACTGGAGGTACCCTGTTTGCTGACTTTTTCAATTTATGACACATCACCTATGCGATATTGCGCTCAATTTCCCTTTTACTTTGGGAACTGATTTTATTTAGCATTATTTTTTTATCAAGCGGACGTCCGCGTTGGTCATAACACCCCCCTCCCCCATTTCCCTGTCCAGTGTCCACATTGACCCCGTATCCATTGGCGGTATTCTCCCAACTGTATGGGAGAAAATTTTCAATAAAATGGACGTCCTTTTTGAATGGCCCCTTAAGTGATTCTTGTACTAAGACCATCAACAAAAATGATTGTTTTCGACCCGGACATCCATTTTCTTAGCGTATTTCGCCGCATTAAATTGTGGGATTTGTTTGACAACTGACATTTTAATGGCGAAGTCAAAATATTTGATAGTGATGGCTTTTAAATAGAAACATTGGGGGGATTATTAAAATGGTAGTCGTCCATTACTGAGATCTTTGCATTAATCGCAATGGCGATTGAAGAAAGACGTTTTTAATGAGTTACAAGTATTTCAAATAGCGTCGTTCATTACATGTACATGTCTGTATAGAATGTGTTATATTTTCTGATTTTGCATCCAATTGTGGTGCAGCTGACCAACCCATAAGCATTGGGGTAAGACTCATTTCCGCAGTGCAATTTGGTGCAATTTTTTTTCTAAATGGCATTGTGAAGTTGGATTAAAACTCAACTTATGTCGGATTAGCGTTTTATTGCAGGATTTGAAAGAAGCGTTAAGCACCATCTGTTCGTTGTTTACAAACAAGCATTAAAGCGAAATAAGCCTACGCCTCCTTTTGCAGAATGTAATGTAGGTAACCATAAGAACTTATGATTTAAAATAAAAGAAGTATTATAGGAGGGGGTGTGGGTAGATACTGGGCTCGTCAATTAACACGAGTTAGTATTTTTTCTTAAAAAAAGATCGAACAACGATTTTAACCGGTTAATTGCTCGTGAGCTTTTAAACTGAACGTCCTTAAGATAGGGCATGATTTAGCATCTCGTAGTGAAATATCGATTAGGATACTTTATACAGTAAAAACTCCATTTTATGACCTAATTGATGCCAGGGGTATTTCATAAAATCGAAAATTTCAGAGAATCGAGTTTGCCATTCAAAACAATAGGAAACAAATTTAAAAAAATAGGAAACAAGTCAATTAAGTTTTCTAAGTATTTTATCACATTACATGTTCATGTACTGTATATCACTTTTGTTGAGCAGGTTTGAAAAATCATGAATCTTCTTCCGTTTCACCATCCTTTTTTTTTGTCAAAGCCAAATCCCTTATTTTTTTAGTTGAAATAGCTGGACTACTGCTACGAGCAGGCCTTAATCAAGGTACCCTAATGTATTTAATTAATTTTCCCAATGTTGAAGCCTGCGCCAGCCAAAAAACGCACGGTGTGGTCGGCAGGATCCTCTTTCATAAAACAGAGGTTTCATACGATGGAGGATCGTAAAATCGAGTTTTTACTGTATTCGACATTCGTGTTTTTAAAGTCCCGTACAGAGTACGACAAACTGCAAACAAAAAACCACAAACGACAAACTGCTTGCTCAAAATCTATTTGTCCAAAATTGTTGTCCAAATTAGTTTCAACAAACGGAGTGTACACACTATGGCAAACCATTTTCAACAAACGCATCTGCTAAGCAGACGATTTTCAGGCAATCATCTGCTTAAAAATACACAGTACTTGAGAAAAATGTCATGCTGATCAGATGAATTAGTTCTAAAGCAGGGTTCCCCCAGATCTGGAAAACCTGGAAATGTCAGGGAAGAATGGTTTATTTTGAAAAAGTCGGGGAAATTCAACGCAGTCATGGCAATCCAAAATTAATACTTCTACAAGGTTAGCTCCGGCCGGCCCATTTTCCGAGTACAAATTTGCAAAAATTTCCACGTTTTCCGAGTACAAATTTCCCACTTTTTCAGAGCACTAATTTGTAACATTTTCCGAATGCAAAATTTTCCCATTTTAAAAAAATTTCATGCAATTTTCATGTATGTTAATTTTCAAAATTGTCGTTAGTAAATATTAAAATTTTTCAAAAAATATTTTCCAGTGTCAATTTTGGAAAATGTCAATTTTTCACATTGTCATTGTTCAGGGAAATTTTTTTAGAACCTGAAAAAGTTTTGGAAGTTAAAAATGAAATTTTCGGGGGAACCCTTAAGTGAAACAAACTATTTTTGTTCCTTTGATGTTACCAACACTCGCCAGGAAGGACAAACTGTTTGTTCCAGGTCACTTTTTGGTTTGTTCGTTTGTCCGAAATTGTTCGTTAAATTTTTTTTCACAAACCAATTGACAAACCGTTTGCCGTTTGTGGTTTTTTGTTTGTCGTAGTCTGTACGGGGCTTAATGAATGTTTTTCGACAATTTCAGTGATTTCTGTTAAACGGAAATGCGTGGGCAACCCTGTACGTCGAAAATCTTTTAAAATAAATGCTTTGTTTGCCCAGAGATGTCTTGTAAACCTGCCAACGTCATTTATGGCAAAATATATATTGCAGTTGCCAAGAATCATTAGTTACTATGACGATGACCCATTTGTATAATCATAAAGAAATTAGCAAGAAAAAAAAATCAAATCTACAATACATGTACAAATACTGATAATGGGATTCGCGTGAAAATAGCAACTTTGATTATATTGCATTCAACATTTGCTTGCAATGCACTTAAGGAAAACGTTGACTTCATTGGCACTAAAGCAGGGGTCGGCAACCCGTGGCTCCGGAGCCACATGTGGCTCTTTCGATGTCAAGATGCGGCTCTCCTACGGTAACAA
>JAQGBX010005866.1:0-13144 GCA_034698745.1 Megaphyllum sjaelandicum
GGGGTTATATATTAGGCACCGTACGGTACCCTTTTTTTTTCGGAAAAAATCCAATTATCCGAATTTTTTAATTATCTGAATGGGGTCCGGTCCCAACTGATTCGGATAATTGGAGTTCTACTGTATTTTCTACGAGATCTAGTACATTTTCGGTGAGAAAATGCGACGCTAAATACAGAGTGCAAGGTGTTTTTTTGGCATCGAGCTAATTAGGTAGTTGTGCCAAAAATGTTGAACGCTGTTGCTAGGCTAAATTGTAAACAGAGGCCATTGAATGGGTGAGAAAATGCATCTGGATCGGTGTCGATGACAATGAAATGGCGGACAAACCAACACAACATTTCAACGGATATAATTATCGTCCAGCCACCGAACACCGATAATTATTACCCCCTCGCAGCATTAATTATTCAACTCAATCGCATTTTGCTAAAATATGGAAAACCGTTCGCGTGTTATAGACATGCTAAACACCTTAATTATCCAGACACCTTTATAGGTGTCGATGGTGCTCAACAACTCCTGAAATTGATAGGCCATATCGAGGTACGGTATATCTCTTAACGATAGTACAAGTACAAGGTGTGTCTTGCTACATTTAGACAAATCAGTCCAAAATGCATATAACAACTACATGTATATAAAATTGGGTCTCGTATGTGTCTCACAGGTCTGTCTCGAACAGAAAAAGTCCCTCAATGATGGGTCTCATAGTCTATACGAGACCTTGGTAATGTGATCTCATAGAAATCCATTACTTGTCTCACGCAGACTTTAACGGGACCCATTAATCCCATAAGTCTCATTTAAATTTCCATATGAGAATGTATGAGAATTTTCACTAGGGATGTATATTGTACACGCACACCTATACTGTATACATGTATTTAAAAGTCAAATTGAAACTAAAAAGTAAAATGGCAAATTTTAAACTCAAAATGATGAAGTCGTAAATTCTTCCGAGTTGAGTTCCAGGAGAAATCATGATTTGCGGATACAAATTGTCACGTTACAAGATGAAGACGAGTCAATTTTATCGAATAATTCTCTTTTTTTTCAAGTAGTGTACTTGAAAGTCAGTTTTAAACTCAAAATGATGAATTCGTAGATTCTTCCGAGTTGAGTTCCAGGAGAAATCATGATTTGCGGATACAAATTGTCACGTTACAAGATGAAGGTAAGTCAATTTTATCGAATAATGACTTTAAATTTTAAGTCTCTGTTTTTTCAAGTACTTGAAAGTCAGTTTTAAACTCAAAATGATGAATTCGTAGATTCTTCCGAGTTGAGTTCCAGGAGAAATCACGACTCGGGTATCATAATTGTCACGTTACAAGATGAAGACGAGTCAATTTTATCGAATAATCACTTTAAATTCTAAGCATTTTCTTTCAAGTACACTATGGTAAGGGTAATCAAAAAGATACTGCCATTTCCTGCCACGGCAACAGTTTGCCCCAGTCACCTACCAGCAAATTTACTCACAATTTTACCCACAAAACTAAAAAAGTACAGAATCATCATATCCAAGTGCATATTACACACAGTATATTTATTACCTTATTACACATTTTTTTTTAAAGAAAAAAAATATTAAGTTTTCCGTGCTATAAATGCTTTTTGATTCTTCTGATCATGTCTTTAGTGATTTTTTTTCGATCTGAATAACATGATTGGCTGAATTATTTAAGAACCAATGAGGTTGAAGCAGGATGAAAGGTGACTCGTCTGTTATCTGGTCATATTATAAGGTAAATTGCCTAGTAAAAATTGTAAAAAAAGACAACACACACTGGCAGGCTGCACACTGGTCACTAAACACAATCGGCAGGTGGTCACTATACAGAGAATTTTTATGAAGGAAATGTACACTAGAAAAAAAAATAAAACACTAAAAAATGGGTAAAATAAACAGGTAATCACCATTCAAAGGTGGTCACTTTTCCAGGTTTTACTGTACATGACAGTACATCAAATTTGCCCTAAAAACAGGATGAAATTTCGCATTGCAGTGAAACCTTTTTTGTGAGAGCACCAAAAAAAGTGCTATGTTGGTCACTGTTCACAGGTAGTCACTATACAAAGAATGCGTGAATTACATTAAAGTAATGAACATGTACACTGTACTTATACATGTACATGTAGGCTGTAATAAATGTAGTAAAAAAACCACAAAACCAACAAAGTACAGAATCATCATGTCCATGGGTTAAAGAAAGATGTAATGTAACTCATCTGTTATCTGGTCACTTTATAAGGTACATTTTTACATTGTCAAAAAGACAACACACACTGGTCACTGTACACGATAGACAGGTGGTCACTGGTCACTATACAGAGAATTTTAATGCAGGAACAGGAATAGGTGGTCACCATTCAAAGGTGGTCACTTTCCAGGTTTAACTGTAATTTTTGTTGAAATTTCTGATACCAGCGGTCAAATTAGTGAGTATCAAATGAAAGATAAGAGATGTGCGAAGCAATATGGATGTTGGAAGTGCCCTTTTAAGCTCGATGAGACGGGTATACCTGCATTTCTGAAAATTGAAGAAGGTGCAAAAAAAAAGAGAAAAAAAAAGCTTTTTTTGAAATTCTGTTAGCAGTTAGAGGTATAGAGCCAGTCACTTTATCTGCCATCTTATTTTACAATTTCGCAGTTGCGTTTGCGTTGATCAAAATTGCGAGCTACACATTCGTGTTGCTTCTTCCCCTCCACGGATTTGCTTTTTATTTCCAATTTGTCCCCAAACAGAAGTTCAGTTAAAACTGTGCCGACATTTCCTTAGTGCACCCAAAATCACGTTGCTGGATGCTCGTAAATTTTTCATTAGGCTTTTTTCAACCCCTCTCTCATCTTGGCGCCTTTCAAAGTTTCGGAAATAATTTGAATATCCATCAGGAATTTGCGATATTTGATAAGACGTCGATGGGGGAAATCCCAACATCGTTGTCCAGCTACTTTACTTTCAAAACATGGTAACAACTACATGACAGCGACTCGAATTTATCAAGTCGTTTAGTTAAGAAATAACATGTAAATGTGTTTTGAACACGTGTGCAATTGACACTGAATCCCGGGAAAATCGGATGAATTACACCATCATCGTTAAAATGTTAACATTAACCAGAAATTTTTAATTTATTCAAAAAGTTTTGTATACATAACTTTCACGAGCAGACGACGCGGTTTTGCCCCGCCCAAATCAGACATTGTGGGGCCCTTTACGGTATACTGTTGGCACAGCTCATATACAGTTTCAAAAAATGGTTCCCTTTTATTGGTAGTACAGATAAACTTGGAAAAGTAACCACCTTTGAATGGTGACCACCTGTTTATGTTGACCACTTTTTAGTGTATTGTTTTTTCTAGTACACATTTCCTGCATTAAAATTCTCCGTATAGTGACCAGTGATCACCTGTCCATCGTGTACAGTGACCAGTGTGTGTTGTCTTTTTTGCAATTTTTACATTGTCAATGTAACCTTATAAAGTGACCAGATAACGGATAAGTCACGTTACATCTTTCTTTAACCCATGGACATGATGATTCTGTATACTTTTTTTGGTTTTGTGGTTTTTTACTACATTTATTACAGTCTAAGTGTATAAGTACAGTGCACATGTTCATTACTTTAATGTAATTTACGCATTTTTTGCATAGTAACCACCTGTGTACAGTGACCAACATAGCACTTTTTTTGGTGGTCACACTAAACAGGTTTCACCGTATTTTATTGATAAGTTGGACGTGCAGGCACATGCATTGGTTCCCAAATTCATTTTATATTATTCTTTTATTTAATTATTTATTTAGAAATAAACGAGAAAATGCACTTAATTTTTGATTTTTTGTAACTGATAAAAATCTATTCACCCCCCAACCCAACCTAAGTTTGTGGTTTGAACCTCATTGGTCACTGCTACCGTAAGACCAGTCATCAGTGCGTAACCGGTCAACACCAAAACTTAGATGTTATTTAAATGGGCGATAACTCAAATTTTTGAACCTATTTGCGGTTTTTATAACCAGGCAGAATGCCACTTAATTCGGTATTAGTTAGATTTACCCAGCATTGCTAACAAAGTCGGGTTTTCATACAATTTATGCACGAATTTTGCATTTTAAAAACTGAAAATGACATCATTTACATAATCGTGACAAGAACATGTTCATTACCCGTCTAAAACTACATGTTTAACCACGTCTAATTTCAACTAAGGACAATTTGCATATCCCACATTGAAAAGAAATGTATTCCAAATGTATTTCAAATATATTTGGAAATACATTTGAAATACATTATAAAATATATTTCAAGTTTTGAAATACATTTGCGATGTATTTTGGAAATACATTTCTAATTATGAAACAGATTCGCGATGTATTTTGAAAATACATTTCATCGCAATGTATTTTAAAATACATTTCAAAAATTCATTGTAAAATATATTAGAACATTTATAAATACCGGTGCATCAGAAAATTCATTTAAAAATACATTTAATCTATTCATGCACATATCAAATGACATTTTCAAATGTATTTTAGAAATTTTAGAAATTAATTCATGTGATACATGATGAAATGTATTCTGTGGTGTATTATGAAATACATTTGTGACATATTATGCAATGTATGTTGTGGTAAGTTATGAAATACATTTGTGATATATTATGCAATGCATGTTGTGGTATATTATGAAATACATTTGGGGTATATTATGAAATACATTTGGGGTGTATTATGAAGTTCATTTGGGATATACTGTATTATAGAATGTATTTCGAAATACATTTTAGAATGAAAAATTGTCCCAATCGGCATGTATTTTAAAATACATTTTGCATTATAGATTCCAAAATACATTTCCTTTCCATGCGGGACTCCAAGACCAAACATATGCAGATAGATCCTAAAAAGGGATCGAGTCCTATATGCTAGTTTTTTATGGGATGAAAGGGGGAAGGGTAGGTACACGTAGTCCTCATCTCATTTCATATCTCAACCCCTTTTATCCCTTTTTTGTCAGGGTTGGTTGTCACAATTGGCCGTGAAAAGCCGGGTCGATACGGGCTAGAACGGGTTTGAGGCCAACCCGCAACCGCCTTTAGGAACTCTTTGTAGCCATTTTTCAGGGGCCAAATGAAGCTCCTATCTATTAAGCGTCCTTAGCCATTATCAACCCTTTGTGCTCACCAATTGCATTACGCGGGGTCAACTGAAAACCGCCTTTTAAAAAGAGAAGGGTTACCTCATAAAAAAAACGAAACTTGTCAACCCTTTTTTTGTCACTATAGCCATAGCGAGATGAAAGGGTTTAGGGGGTGAAAAGTCAAATGGGAAAGGTTAGAGTTTTTGCATCGCATTTCAATGCTCCAACCCACATTGAAATAAAAATACCTTGTGATACATTAAAAATACATTTTTGTAAAGGCCAAATAGATTTACAATGTATTTCCAAAAATATGTTTATTTAAAAAACATTAAATTTACCTTTCTTTATATGTTTTGTAAAATATATTTTAATGAAAATATCTTTATATGGTATTAAAAATGCATTTGAAAATATATTTTGCATCCATTTTAAAATATATTTTTAAATACCTTGGATTGTTTCAATCTATACATATTTTGAATAACTATTACAATGTATTTTAAAGCTAAAAATACTTTTCTATTTTTTAAAAATGTATTTTAAAATACATTTATTATAACAATAAGACATTTCTAAAAATATATTTCTAAAGCTTTTTTTCGATATGGGAACTCACGAGCCAAGTGAGAAATTTCACATTTATATCAATAGCCACGTTTCTGATGGCTCACATTATCCAAAATGTTAACACACTCAGAAAATGTTAATTGTATTTCAGCAGAATTTTACTCATTACCGTTATTATGCGTAATTAATGGTTATTAAAAAACTTCATTTTTAAACGATAAAAACCAACTGCGATCGAAATCATGATGGTTTGTACTTCTTTTTAAAAAAAATAAGTACGATTATCTATACTTTTGTAAAAGTTTAATAAAACCTCAATTTTCAAAATGCCTTCACGCAAATCCATTCATCTTAATTCTGATCGAATTTCAGCGGTCATTTCGGTTATGACGAATTAAAATATGTAAATTGTCCGTTAAAAATATTGCATCAGAAATACTATAAGAGAATTCGAGTAGCAGCATATCACCTTTCAAATGAGACTTCCCTGATTTTTTTCAGGTGTAAAAAAAATTTCACTGACAAATGACGATGTCAAAAATTGACATATTTTGCAAAATCGACACGGGAATTTTTTTTTTCAAAATTTATACTAATGACAATTTTACGAAAAAATGATAAATTTTATAAACATGTAGGGCGTTTTGCAAATTTGAACTAGAATAATGTTAAAAAGTTGTCCTCGGAAATCCTGGGAAATTTTGCACTTTTGTTCTCGGAAAATGTGGGAAATTTTGCAAATTTGTAGGCTATTAGGAAAACATGGAAAATTTTCACTTTTGTTCTCGGAAAAAGTGGGAAATTTTGAAAATTTAAACTAGGAAAACATGGAAAATTTGGCAAATTTGTTCTCGGTAAACATGGAAAATCTTGCAATTTTGTACTCAGAAATTCGTGGGAAATTGTGCAAATTTGTTCTCGGAAATTCATGGAAAATTTTGCAAATGACTACTCGAAAAACGCAGAAAATTTTGCAAATGACTACTCGAAAAACGCAGAAAATTTTGCAAATTTGTACTAGGAAAACATGGAAAATTTGGCAAATTACTACTCGTAAAACGTGGGAAAATTTGCAGTTTTGTACTCGCAAAATGGGCCCTGAATTTACCATAAAAAGCATTAATTTGGGATCGCAACAACATGGCTACTTTAAATTTCCCTAACTTTTTCAAAATAAGCCATTTTTCCCTGACTTTTCCAGACATTTTCAAGTTCCCTGACATTTCCAGATTTTCCAGATCTGGGGGTACCTTCTTTGACATGTAACTTGCAAAAAAAGAAATTCAAAAACACGTTACGAAACAACTACATATTGCACATGTATATATAACGTAACGAAACAACTATAATAATAAAATAAATATAGTAGCATTTGAGATCGTTTACTGTTGTCTCATAACACGATCCCAACTCGCATAAGGGCGTATTTTCCATAATGTCGTATGCTGGTTAGTAACAAAACTTTTAATGACATTTCAGAGCTTTGTTTACCTACTTCAAAAAAATCTCATTATACTGATTAAATTAGGGAGGAAAGTGAACGAGAAAAACGCGAAATTTAGCCGAAATAAGCTAATTAAAGTCCAGAAAAATCCAAAATGAACCTCATAGTCGGTTCTAATTAGGCAGTAAATGTACGACAATCCGGGAAATTCCCTTTAGAAATACCGATAGCAAAAACTCATTAGGCGAGGTCTATGCATGAGTTAAGACCAACAATACGATACGCACAAAGCCCAGATTGGTGCATTGAAATATTATTTATTTTTATATAATTAAAATGGATTTTTCTCAAACTCATGCATGAGCTTCCCCCTGGAGCTAATGCCAGATTAGCGCCGAATCCCAGATCCTATTTTTCAAAATAGACAACGATAACCCAGCATGGACGTGCTCAACATGTCTAATGTACCTAGCGCACTTGGAAATCCT
This sequence comes from Megaphyllum sjaelandicum, assembly GCA_034698745.1. Taxonomy (NCBI): domain Eukaryota; kingdom Metazoa; phylum Arthropoda; class Diplopoda; order Julida; family Julidae; genus Megaphyllum; species Megaphyllum sjaelandicum. Next base: position 7,657 of record JAQGBX010005866.1, read on the forward strand.
GTTTTTTGGGGGAAATAAAACCAGATTAGGAACCAGGATCCCAGTCTTGACCTCTCTTACCCATACGTCTTCTCCTCAAAAACGAGTAAGGGTCCATTGGTCATTCACGTAGAAATAAATGGGGGGTTTCTAAATGAGACTGTTTAGGAACCACAATTCACCAGAAATTTCGTCCCTTTGGAAAATCTTGAAAAGAAGGTAATCGCCCAGTTTTTCACCACATTTATATTTCGGGGTTTTTTTTTCATTGAAATTTGGCCCAAAAGAAGGAAGGGGGACATTGAGGGACATTGCTGGGAAAATGGATGTTGAATATATAGAGAAAACAAGTACTCGCTCATACCAGCTTCTGTTCATTTCTTCGCATTTTTCATGGACAATAACTCCCTGTCTTTTGAGGGTGAAAAGATATCCGGGGCTTTTACCCCCCGAACCCCGCAGAAATGTGTGCAAAAAGCTTCCGGGACGGGGACGGTTCCCATTTCGACAAAACATAAACTGGGTTTCTGGGCTAGTCTAGTTCAAATTCCCATACGGATTAGATGTTTTGATTTCCTTAAAAGCTTAACAGCTTACCCTTCTTAAGTATATACTCAGAGCATATGCTTCTAGTGGGATATATTAACCAAATCTAGAGCGAAATATACAAGTTGTAACGGAACAATTCAATTCAATAATTTACCCTGCAGTCAGTAAATGGTACCATTTGGCAGGGGGGGAAGGGGAAGGTCATATACAAATTAAGTGATATGAAGTAGTCTGGTCATGATGGACCCCAACATCCCAATTAAGGTAATTTCTCGTTTTGGGACTTTATATTGAAAAATGAAGTAATGTTTTGAAAATGACTGGAAATCTATATGTATGTACATGTATATAAGTAAACATTTACTATTATTGCACGTAGCGTATTTCAAATTTTACAATAATTTTTGCTGGTTTAATTTAACAAATATTGAAAAGATTTGGAAAGTGAAAAATTCCTTTTACATATCACATATATTAACTTCCGCCATTTATTTTGTCATTGTTCCCCCAGAAATTTCAACTTTCCTGATCTGTCCCTGACTTTTCCAGGCTTTAAAAACATTTCCCTGACCAATGACAACGTGAAAAATTGGCATATTTTCCAAAATTGACACTGGAAAATGTTTTGTAAAATTTACATGAAAAATTGAATGAAATTTTTTTAAAATGGAAAAATTTTGTATTCGGAAAATTTTAAAAATTTGTGCTAAAAAAGTGGGAAATTTTGTAATTTTATCCTCGGAAAATGTGGAAAAATTGTACTCGAAAAATCCAGAGAATTTTGAAAATTTGTACTCGGAAAACGTGGACAATTTTGGTAATCTGTACTCCGAAAAAGTGGAAATTTGTTGCAAATTTCCACTCGGAAAATAGGCCCTGAGCTAACCTAGTACAAGTATTAATTTTGGATCGCAATGACTGCGTTGAATTTCCCTGTCTTTTTTAAAATAAACCATTCTTCTTTGACTTTTCCATGCCATTTTCAAGTTCCCTTACTTTTCCAGGTTTTCCAGGTCTGAGGGAAACCCGTTTTTTATTAAAACAAATACGAAAACGTGTTTCACATATCACTCATCGTAATAAATGTTGCTAATTTTATCGGTTTATTAAAAAAATGTATCAATTGGATTCTTTACAGCTCATTTTTTCGTATAAAATAATCCAGAATTTTTTTTTAAAATAATTTTCTATATTCTTTGTTTCTATACTCTAATATATTTCTATTATATCTTTACCGTTGTGGATATCGATTTTAACGATATAGCGTTTTCGGTAATATTTCTCATCCTCTTCAGGTCTAGCTAAAATAAAAATTTCAACGATTAACTTAACCAAAAACAGTTCGACATGCAAATACGCTTCCGAGTTCATTTAAAAACCAGTAATAAACCCGACAATTTTAATTTTCGTTTTATATGCGCCAGATTTCAATTACGAAGGGCATTGTTCTGTAAGCAGGCTCAAATTTTTCGTAACATGTTTTCAGGGGGGTGCAATATTTGGTAGCAATAAAGGGCAAAATTAAAGCATATCTCAATCGGCAGTCGGACTATAATCGGGTTCAGCTTTATTACCAGTTTTATGCCTATGGACCCACATTTTCCCCAGGACCCCCAAACATCCCCGGGACCCCCTGACTCCCCCCCCCCCCCATCATTTCCAATTTTCATGTCCAAAAATATAAAAGACGACCTAATATTTGCATATTTTTGTTTGTTTAAGAGCAGCAAGATCGGTCCAATCTGGCGGAAAAATAACTAGTTTTTCGTAGAAATAGTTAGGGATAGAAGAACAAAAAACATAGCTAGCTAGCGAAATGATAATAATAAAAAAAACATGGCCGTATGCAGATGAGCTATAAAAGGGGGAGCCAAGGGGGAGCCATGGGGTTGTTAGCGTTGATCCAATTGGTCGCAGCATCCACGATTGATCGATGCTCGGGCTTTTTTACATTAAAGCGAAATGCATGATGGGTCGCCCTACTTAGCATAGATCATGCAAATGTCTAATAAGCCATGCGGGAAGATGCTGCGTTGTCATGACAACCGGACTCGTCACCACCGACAAAAACAAGGGAAAAAATTAGGAGCATCCAAAATGGCCGTTCAGCAGCAGCACCTCCGGCGCTTCATACTCTTCGTCAATCCCTAGCTCCAAACACCAACGAAAATGGCACAAAATCCATGGCTGCTACAAATTTTGCTATTTTTTTTTCACGATCCAGGGATCTTTTTACGATCCAAGATCTTCGAAGATGGAAATTACGTACAGGTTTTTAATCGTTAATGTCATAATTTCGGGATAGGTTAGTCCAGTTGTTGACCATGCCTCGTGTCCGCGTTACGCATCTGGTATACTGTATATGATCGAAGAAAATCCTAGCCTCGAAGCAGGTAAGCTTTATTCGTTGAGCAGGATTTTGTGCATCCTTGTTTGCAGCGACCTGCTATAGGGAGGAAAAACCCAACGTGGAAAAATGACTGTAAAATGACGTCATTTTTACGTCATTTATTTTGGTCATTTTGGTACGTGGGACGCCTGTTCGAGGTTAGGAAGTTCTTCATCCAGTGGAGAATTTCAGAAATCAGAAATTTTAATATTGAACCAGTAAGATAAATTCAGTCTCTAAGCAGGTACGTTGTACGTTTTAAGGTGCTTTTTAAGGCATTTTTGGAGCTGCTGAAAACCCTGGGCGAGGTTAGGAAAAACGCCTGTTCGAGGTTAGGAAGTTCTTCACCCAATTAATGGAGAATTCAAAAATGTGAACTCTTAACATTGAACCAGTAAGAGAAATTTAGTCTCTAAGCAGGTACGTTGTGCTTTTTAAGGCATGTGTACTGTAAACACGCTTCATTTTGGAGCTGCAGAAAAGCCTGTGCGAGGTTAGGAACGTTTTCACCTAGTGGAGAATTCAGAAATGTGAAATATAACATTGAATGAGTAAGAGAAATTTAGTCTCTAAGCAGGTACGTTTTACTTTTTAAGGTGCATTTTAAGGCGTGTGTACTGTAAACACGCTTCATTTTGGAGCTGATGAAAAGCCTGTGCGAGGTTAGGAACGTTTTCACTTAGTGGAGAATTCAGAAATGTGAATTCTTAACATTAAACGAGTAAGAGAAATTTAGTCGCTAAGCAGGTACGTTGTGCTTTTTAAGGTGCGTTTTAAGGCATGTGTACTGTAAACGCACTTCATTTTGGAGCTGCTGAAAAGCCTGCGCGAGGTTAGGAAATTTTTCGTTAACACATAGGGTCCACCCCAGAAATTTCATCTTCAACTTCCCTGACTTTTCCAGGTTTTAAAAAAATTTCCCTGACCAATGACAACGTGAAAAATTGACACTGGAAAATATATTTTTTTTAAAATTTACTAACGACGATTTTAAAATGTTGAAAATTTGTGCTCGGAAAAAGTGGGAAATTTTTCAATTTTGTCCTCGGAAAATGTGGAAAATTTGTACTCGGAAAACCTAAAGAATTTTGAAAATGTGTACCCTGAAAACGTGGACAATTTTGCTAATTTGTTCTCGGAAAACGTAGAAAATATTGCAAATCTGTACTCAGAAACGTGGGAGATTGTGTAAATTTGCACATATAAAACGTGGACATTTTTTCAAATCTGACGTATTCCGAAAATGTGGAAATTTTGTGCAAATTTCTACTCGGGAAATGGGCTCTGATCTAACCTTGAAGAAATATTAATTTTGGATCGCCAGACTGCGTAGAATTTCCCTGACCTATTCAAAATAAACCGTTCTTTTCTTGACTTTTTCCAGCTCATTTTCTAGTTCCTTGACGTTTCCAGGTTTTCCAGGTCCGGAAGGACGGTATATAATGATACCAATGATTACATAAATATAGTAGGATGATTTTTTGGATTATATCAGCACATATATTACGCATTCAATCCTAGAGTTTCAAATAATAATATATATTTTGGATTAAAAAAAATTTGGAAAAATTAGCGTTGAGTCCACAATTTCTCAATTAACCCAATTGGTATAGGCCCAACCCATTTCATTTATTTCCAGAATACTTTCAGAAATCAAATTAATCGCACTTTATATGAAACGCATTTATCGAACAGAATAAAAAAAATGTGCAGAAATTTGATTATTTGTGTTGATCCTAGGGGGTGCCACAGTGGGGCTTATCCTCGGAGCTACATTTTGAAAGAAAAAACCAAAATTAATTTAAATGAAATCCCTTTCTTGTATTTTCGACGAGATGTAAATCTCCCAGCTCTCCAAATATCGACACGTTTTCATTGTCCACGTACATATATATTATTTTTTTATTTTTTTAAAAAAATGTGTTTGGCGGAGATGAAATAGCGCATAAATATATAAACGCAAACTTGAAATATAGGTATATAAAGAAAAGAAAGATTTCTATTATACGTTTATACGCGCCTGAATAAATGTTAGGTTTAATATCGTCTCATTCCGCCCACCCTCAACCGAGGATATCTCATCAACCAATGGCTGCTCGCCACTACAGATGGGAAATTTACACCAAAACCATTTTCAAATGTATACCTATTTAAAATAAAGGTTTTTTGAGAAACGGGATTTTCGTTGTCTCCTATAATATAAAAAAAAAAGATAAACGAAAATTAGTTCTGGCGCAAATATGTGAAGTGCTCATTGCTATTGTTTCACGCTCCGAGCCTCGAATTTATGGGGATGGGGGTTGGGACTATTTGCTTCTGATATTGCCAAAAATCCTTGCGCACCCTTATTTCTAGAGTTTTATTACTGGCGCTTTGATGAGAAAAATAAAGAAAACCTATTCGGTTTACTTAAATATTTCATTTAGATTTAGACCAGGCTCGTATTAAAAAAAATAAATATAAAAAAAGCCCCGGATGTTGAGATATGAAGGTGAGTTCTATTCTATTCTATTCTATTCTTTACTCTGCAGTCAGTACATAGTACCATGTGGCAGAGGGGATCATCATTCA
>JAQGBX010005867.1:0-13139 GCA_034698745.1 Megaphyllum sjaelandicum
GAGCTTAAGAGCCACATCTTGACATCGAAAGAGCCACATCTGGCTCATGAGCCACGGTTTGCCGACCACTGCCTTAGACCAACTTTTCACTGAGGGGGAGGGGGAGAGGGACTTTATTTCGTAAAAATACCATGCGAAATTCACACTAGGAATAATAGGCCGGTCGGTCGCTGACTGTCTCGTATCGTGCTGATCTCGATGATGGAACGCCTTCGAAACAATCGACGACCCCAAAATCCCCTTCCAGAAAAAAAACTTTGCTTTTTTTTGTTCACTTTCTAACATATGGGCAGGCGAAAATAACAATTTTACGATTGCCCAACTTACAATGGGACGTATGACTTCCGGTCATTTTCTCATAACATATGGGTTACCGAAAGTTTTTTGTTATTGTTCGTCTTGCGTTTGAGGATGGAGAGGAAGACAAAGATGTACGAAATTTGCTTCAATTACTGGGTAATTTCGCGGCCTTGTAGAGTCTTTCAAGTGTAAGCTGAGCACGAGGGTGATAAATTATTCCTCGATTGATATACGTTTATATATTTTTTTTTCACGACACGTGACCGATGTAAATCGGGTCGTGTCGTTACCTGCCAATGAGCACGCGTCCGAGGGTGTTGACGAGTAACGTTTTGACTCGTGAGAAATTGGTCAGACGAAATGGGTAATTTTCGACTTTTAAGTTTGATGAGTGAGCACTTGTTGCTCCCTTTTCGAAATTCGTGCCCAATTTGAGTTAAGTGCTCCTGTTCGTTGCATCCCAAAAGCTGCAGTTTGGGGGGGCTCGCACGCCGCTAAAAGGCGCTGCACTGACACGTAGTGAAATTTTTATTATTTTCACTATGTGGGGCAATCGAATGCGACTGGCGAGGCTCTCGAGCAACCGGTAGCCAATTTGCATGAATTAACTACGTAATTTATGACCAGTTCGAAAAATGTATCGAACTTATACTACGCCTTGACGTGCACGAAAAAACTTACAGCGCAACAATGAGTAAACAAATATTTTTTCAACTCACTTTCTTTTCAATCCCACCAGAGAAAGGCGCAACTTAGCAAGTGCAATTGCCCCATTTCTGTTCGTTCCATTTTCGATTTTACTTGCAATTCTAGAACGCGGATTCTATTTTTTCCGTCCTGTACGACGCTCCTAAATTACATCTTTTCAGGCTTAGATAGTTGTTACATTTCTCGTACATGTCAAAATAAGCATGGAAGACTCGTGAAAACGTTTTAAATGGAATGCACTAGCTGTGAGAAATGTGCTGAAAATAAAATAAACACACTAGCTGCATTGCTGTAAATGATAAATCCATTCCCTATGCACATGAAAGTACATGTATTGTACAGTATGATCAAGTATTATGCAATTAATTTATTTTTTTCAAATTAGAAAACATGAAAATAAATAAAAATACTTTTTCTTCATTTCTTTATTGCAAGATATCTTGTATTTCTCGAGTTGTGCAGAATGCTCCGTAGATGGAGCTTGAGAGGCGTTAAGATTTGAGTGATGGTTTATCCAAAATTTAAGACTATACAATAATAACTGCGTAATGTCGTTTCATGTATGGTGCGCTGTTTTAGCATTACACGTACGTGTACATGTACACTTTTCCTTGATTCATCAGCAGCATTTAGGGGAACTCGAGAATGTAGTTCCACACCAGCCGTTGTGGCAGTACAGTGTATACGTATAGCTAGCTATTTAGAAACCAATAAGAATGCCTGTAGGTGCGTTTGCATCTTGATCACACAAAATCCGCCATTCCTATAGTCCACCACTTACAGGGTTCCCACATTTCTGGGAAACCTGGGATTGTCAGGGGATTTTTTTTCGGTCAGGGGAAACCTGGAATTGTCAGGGGATTTTAGGAAGTTGGGTGAAAAGTCAGATGATTTTTTACCTAGCCAGGCCTTTCAAACACAAGAAATCTTAGCCACCCAAAAAAACGAAAGTTATTGGATGATGCAGCCAAGAAATTTCGTGCAATTGATATGGAAATTGTTGAGCTAAAAAATTCTCAATAATGGTAGGTTAGTTTATTATGATTTTGACTGTCTAAAAACTGGGCATGGGAAAATGCAATATTGATTCTGGGAAATCTGGGAAGGTCAGTGGATTTGATTTTGACTGTCTAAAAACTGGGCAGGGGAAAATGCAATATTGATTCTGGGAAACCTGGGAAGATCAGTGAATTTTGATTTGCAATAAGTGTGGGAACCATGCACTTCGCTACTGCCACAACTGCTGGTGTGAAACTACATTCTTGAGTTCCCCTATTGTAAGCGTTCTCGCGTAAAACGAAAAAAAAAATTCTCGAATGAGTTTTACGAATTTTTTAAGGTATGGGATTTGTTGTTTTTGGCATCGTTGATGGACAAGTTCAAGATCTCGCGTCAATGTCTAGTCGGTCTGTTTTTCACGCCGGAAGGAATACTGTTCGGAAATCCGCGCGTTTCTTTCACGCCGTATGGCGATTCACCTCGCGTGGGCCTTCCTCTCCAAATTTGGAAAAAGGCTGTTTCTGCAAGCCATTTATGAGCAGTGTTTTTCAGAGGCTCGAGTCCGATCGCGGATTGATGGTGGTCACCGTGAAAACCTGATTTGGGCGGTCCCGAATCAGTCGTGCACGTTGATAAACAGAACACGTATGGGGCATTTCCAGGCATTTGCCCCAAAAAGAACAGGGGCAGGTCCGGGATTTTCGTCTTCCGCACTCTAGTATTTTACGCGCTCTTTGACCATAGCCAAAAGTGGTTCCAACATAACACGAGCTCGAGGGCGTAACAAAAGTTGAATGCACCAAAGTACCGCCTTCTTTTGCAGTTTGCAATGCGGAAGGCGAAAAACGGCGCATTATGCGGTGTACAGGGTGGGACAGTTAGTGGAAAAAGTAACTTTATTACTGCAAAAATTATTCCTTGCAATTTTCTTTTGCAACGGACCGTGAATACATGTGTGCTATCTAAATTTCTGCGTTGAACAAGTTTAAATTCGTGATCTTCATTTGTGTAACACGTTTTCTATAGTAATTAAGTGATGATTGCTTTCCGTAGACATGGCATGGCATGTGCATGGCGCAGCTAGCCTTTCAGAAGTGACACAACTCGGAATATTTCATTTTGAGAGAAAGCAAGTTTTAAAAATCGCGACATTGAATTTACTTATGGCGAAGTAAAGTGTCACATGACCTCGTTTAGCCGAAACCATGGCAATTGCTAAGTTGTGTCGTTTTCTCTTACTCACTTCGTGTGACTTGACCTGTCTCAAATACAGTGCTTTTTTCACTTATCATTTCTGAAGCCGGAATGCGACATGTTCTTAAGGTGTCAGTATATAGAACATTTCAATTATAACATGTGGATGCACCACGACTGCTGGAAAACTAAATGTCTGATGCGCGTTTTAGAAAAAAATCCCTTTTTGCTGTCAAATGTTGTACATTTATTTCATACCTTCATGACGTATATGGATGTATACACTATTTATTTCACATTTGTGATCCGTTTGACTCGAACAAACCTGTTCATCCATATACCATGGTCGTAATACATTTGTGGCGGCACCGTAGACAACACGTTAAAATTAAGGGGAAAGATTACATGTATCACTATATGGTGCCCGGAATACGCCCATATCTTTACTCCAAGCTGAGACCAACTTCCAAAAACGTGTTTTATGTACATGTATATTCCAGATTCATTTTCCGGGCTATATGGCGTAGGTTTTCAATTTCTCGTAGAGAAATCCGGTCGTAATCTGATTTCCGCCTCTGGTCAAATCCGTTCGTCGCCATCGCTATCTTCTTCGTCTAATCTCGCCTGACTAATGGACTATTAATAATGATAATTTTCCTGTTTTGACTAAGCCTCGCCATTCGCACGATTATATACTCTGTAGGCCTATCCTTTCTGTATTTTATCGCCGATTTGCTGATGCCAGACACGCATGTTTTTTTGTTTCTTTCATTCTCTTAACTTCGTAATCATTTCAGATTTCGGGTTTCTGACCCGGCACGGTTCAGGCAACTCCATTGTGGGTGGAAAGTAAATGCACCGAAAATTGGAACGATCGTAAGATGCTCATTGTATAAGGACACCAGACTCTTTGGGTGAAACATTGACATCATTGCTCGAGCTAAACTCAAAAAAGTTATCAATCTTTCTCGATTTCTAAATGAAGAATTTTCGTACTTTAGGACCTTGCAGCCCCACTAAATCGAAAGCAAAGTTTTTGGCGCCATGAATAACTTCCGCAACGAGCATATGGTCCATGAGTACTTTTCGAAACTGTATCAATAACTCGATATTCCGAGTGTTTCTTTGTTCCGAGATTAGCAAAGCAGGTTGCGTGGAGCGCCCTCCCACCGCCGCCACTCGAAGCGCCGTGCCGGACGGATCCTGAATCACCCAGCCAAACATCTGCTGCCTTTTTTATAGCCTATTGTGGTTGCAGTTTCAATATTGGAACAAATTGAGATTAAACCCGATATCTGTACGAAATTGCATTCGCTAGTCAACCCACAACTGGTCAGGGTGCATGCACTCCAGTTGTTGTTGTTGTTGATGCTTTTGATTAGGGGCAGCTCGTGGAGGACGTCCATGGACATAGCGGAGGGGGGTGCCTGAACTCTGCACAACGTTGTCGAAAACAAACGTCCACTGGAGGCGACATGTAACCAAATACATGTATTGCAATACTAATTTTAGGAACATTCCGTTTTAACTAAATGTCATAACTTTGAAATTTACCCTCTCCTTCTGACTCGTCAGAAATTCAGAATTATCGGCCTGAGAATGACAAAAGTTAATATTCTTATGCTTATTCAAAAAAATAAAAATGAAATTTAAAAAAAATAAATCAAAAATCTCCTGCTCAAAACCCAGGGTGGCCACAGGTCAGGGAAGTCAGGAATAGTCAGGGTAAAAAGTGGTCATGGAAGTCATCATGGAAATGTCAGGGAAATTGTCCCAAGTAAAAGCAAAATGCTATCATGCACTCAGTCTGCTATCAGCTCCATCCCCAATCCTCGCTAGACTCGTTACAAAATCTAGTATTTTGCCAAGTTTCTTATCGCAATTGTTATTTTATTTTTCATTATGACAAAAAAATTGATATGCATGAACGAGTAAGTTTTGGTCAGGGAATTTCGGATTTTAGTCAGGGAAAAATCAGGGAAATTGAAAATGTGAAATTTTGTGGCCACCCTGAAACCGTCTCCTTTGATTTTGGACCTTCAGTTTTTTTTTTTTTTTTATATGAAAAATCCAAAGTAGATGAATCACATAACGAGGGGGGAAATAAACCTTCAAGCTTCTTGTAGTCGAATTTAAACATTTGGTTACTCATCGTTGCGCCTTGTGGTCGAATTTTGGCCTTTGGTAGTCATCACTACGCCATGTTGCTTTCACCTCAACCTCGTGCCTACGACGCTGCCATCTTTTTCCGCCTCCAGGTCTGCCGCAAACCGATGATTAAGGGAAAGCTCCTGTCCTAGACCAGACAAGGTGCGCTAACAATGCCCAGGTGTCGCTTTTGTTTTTCGCCCCTCCATCACCTGTTGCGCCGCCCCTTTTGTTTGGAGAACACTACGCTCTTTGCCCTTTTTTTTTCGGCAGCTGCTCACCTGCGGGGCGTTTTTTCAGCCTGCCGTTTAAATGCCCTATAGCTTGGCTACCCCTGTCTGGCTGGGTTGTCACGTTTTATCCCGCATCTTTTCCACCGCTTCTGCTTATCTCGTGCAGCACGTGCCGAAGAAGCGGGCCATCTTGGCCACTTCCTGTTCATTCTATGGTAATGGCCGCCCCCCCCTGTAGCGCTACTCTCGAGGCGCTGCTATACCCTCGTCCCCGAATGTCAAAGAGACATGATGGGTGGCTCAGGAGACCATATGTTCACCTTGGCGCGCACATGCCAAGGGAACGATGTCAGGTTAAGAGCATTTTTGTCACTCTGGCAATGGCCGCCAATTAACATAAGCATTACCAACGTCGACTATCTCGCTTACTGTAATCGACCAACTTAAACAGTTTTAGAGATATTTTTTCTTTTCTTTCTGGTTCATGGTAGCCATGAGAAACCGATTGGGGTCACAATTCTGATAACGTACTGTTGAACAGTGTAGAAGCATAGTATAATAATTAAATAGGTTCACTCGCCGCTTTTTTGGGTGATATTGCCACCTATACTGTGATACTGATACATGTATTGCGTTCGCAGTGCCAACTGGATTCTACAGTAGTATATCACTACGATAAAGCCACACCCAACTACGATTCGTTTTCAAGCGCAGATTGGATTGGATTATTGTAGCTTAGTCCTTTGTGACGGACCTTCCGTTAGGGGGCGCTACCAACTTAACAGAACTCATTCCCCACTTTAATACCTCAATACCTCCTCATTACCTCAATACTACCTCATTACTTCAATACCTTCTCAATACCTCAATATTTCAATTTGATAGGAAGGGATAGGACGGGATGGGAAAGGATTTAGCGTGGCTAAAAGCGAGTTGATATCTGCATACCAACAGGGCGGCGCTGCAGTGTTTTCCTCCAGAACATCAAAGGCGCCGACTCAGAGTGAATCTACTTATATAACCAGGGTGTCCACAGGTCAGGGAAGTCACGGAAATGTCAGGGAAATTTTTCCAAATAGAAGCAAAATGCTATCCCTGCACTCAGACGGCTAACAGCTCCATCCCCAATCCTCTTCAGCTAAGACTTGTAACAAAATCTGGTGTTTTGAAAAGCTTGTCGTTGCATTTTTATTTAATTTTCATTATGACAATAAAAATTGATATGCATTAACGAGTAAGTTTTGGTCGGGGAATTTTGGATTTTAGTCAGGGAGAAGTCAGGGAAATTGAAAATGGAAATTTTGTGGCCACCCTGATAACGTATCTGTGGTAGAAGATTATGTAAGCTTGATCTGGAATTGAGCGACCACACTGTTAAAATGGAATGGAAACCGAAGAATGGTGGCACAAAAATGATAGAAATTTCCGACACAAATCCTGAGAGTCGTAATATTTATTTGGAATTTTTCCCCAGTGTAGATTTGTGTCATCAAGAAAGCTCTTTCTGTCATACTTAAAATTAAAAAAGAAATGTCACATCTCTGCTTCAGAATTGACACAACAACAAAATCTTGAATTTTTGGTTTTTCGGTTCAATGGCAGGGTTTTCACTTTACTTTAACATCTACTTCAATGAATACTGCATCGCTGATGCCGCGATATATTAAAATGTTTCATTAAAAAGGAACGATTTTTGATTAGCTTTACTTTCATGTCTGCGAGGAAATATTTTTCTCAAATCTGTATTGTGGAAAATAAGATTAGAATTGCGAAGGGAACTCCAAGCTGGGTTATGGGGCGGAAAAAAATTAGACGATTCGAAGTAAACTTCAACAAACCTTAACAACTCGTTAAGATGCAATGTGCGCAGATACCCCGCGATTACCTCGAAACCGTGTTTATCCTATATATTTGCGTATGATAATTCGAAATTTTCAGCTCGAATTTGCCATTGACTAAAGCTTCTTTTTCTCGGTTTTTCTTTCCAGGATCAGTATGATAACATAGCGATTCATACGCAGCGGGGGATCGACTTTATGGAAAAATGTGGTCATTTCATCAAAGAAAGATGCCAAATTGAAATGGAATATGCTTTTAAGCTCAGGTGAGTGTAGCAACAAATGTTTGAGTCCCGCTGACCGCAACACCATTTTTATTAGCGTTGCAGTTGAGGCGGGCGATGTCTAGAATTACAACATTTCCCTTTAGAACAATGGTTTGAGTAAATCCCTGATGCACAATACGCTATCGGATACGCCGTGAAATGGTTGTTTGAATAGACCAGCAATCAGTGATTCAAAAGCTTCGTTGTCATCTTTTCACGCGTGGCAAATGCGAGTTTAACCTAGTTTTAATGTTGCTGTTTTTTTTCTTCAAATATTTTTCCATGTACTGCATACAGTATCGCAATTTATGTGATCTGTTTATGGTTTCATAAATTGCAGCAGATTGTTTACAACTTCAACACAGATATGACTAGAGAAACCGGCTAATAATTGAGTCATTCGCAATTGTATTTATTGGGTAAACAGTGACGATGTTTCCCTTCCTGGAGGACACTCCTCGCTACCGAATGGTCTAGATTTCTGAACCGTTCGACAATTATTCCAATTTATTTTCCAACCAGCTAATTCACTCTTTAATTGCTCTCGTTAAGAATGATGGCGTAACAAATGCGACGATTAACAGGGCCCCATTTACTTGTTTAAGAAAAACGGCTTGTCAAATTAAATCTTTACTGTGTGGAAAGCTTGAAATGTCTGTTGGCTTGTTTTCTACAAGTGCGAGCCAAACGAAAGTAACGAGGGTTGTTATATACATGTAGGTTGCTGATGTGCCTTTATACTTGTCTAGCAGACTGGATTCCCACCTGATTCCTAGTACTGGTGGTTTTGTAATATCTGGTGTTTTCCCTATTACACTGTACTACACTGATGCTATTAGCATTTAGCGATAAAAATTGGAGAAATTGTTTGACATTTTAATAAAAGAACTATTTCTCGAATCGAGCTTAAGCCATGTCTCTATACCTTGAGGAAACCTTGCGGTGTTTGTTTGCATTACGAATTAAAGAGGGAATAGCTTGATTTCTTGGAATGAACTCTTAAAAAGCCAGAGGTAACAGATTGAGATTGGCATGTTTTGGACGCAGAATGAGTCTTCAACTCATCTGACCATATGATTACTACTTCCGGCAGATTTGGAATGTGACAAGATGGAAGATATTCATCTGACAGAGCATTCCTAATGCAGAGCCGTGCTTATGGGTGTGCGAAGTGTGCGGCCCTGCCTAATGGTTTAAAATGTCACATTAACGATGATCTTGTTTAAAACAATTCCGCCCCCGAATGCAGTTAAGTTAGTTTGAATATCATAACAGAAATTGTTGAACGTTTGAACAAAAATAAACTTAAACATTGGAAGAATAGATTCAAAAATTGAGCTACTGTACGCTCGTAGTTAGGCAAGGGGTCAATTTTAATGTTTGTCGAAGCAGTCTTAGAGTGTGGATGTTGAAGGAAATTTGATTTTGAATTTTTTATGTATTATTATATATATTTTTTATGATTTCTGTTTTATTTTTGTGTGCTGAAATTTTCGAAAATGGTATTTTTTTTTTGGCACACTTTGCTAATTAATGAAAACAATTTGAAAAATGTTACATTATCCGAACTCATAATTTTATCTGCAAGCACCCTTGCTCTGCTTAATTAACAACTGTTTTCAGGCCCGCGAGCAAGTTAACCAAATTCCTATTAATTAGAATTTCTGCCAAATTTCCAAACTTGAACCGACCGAGTTGTGGTACCGAGAATCGCATTTCGTGTTTAATGTTTGCTGCACAAATTCTCTCTATCAGGAAGTGCACACTCGAGATCGTTTCTTCGGCTAATTAGTTTTAACAACTTTTTCGCCAAGCTACAACTCATACCGATCAAATTTATCACGTCTCTGGCATGCAAATAACTGGGTTACTCGATTACGCTACATTGCGTTTTTCATTTCGCAACCAGGGTTTGTCCATGAGGCATCAACCTCAAAGAGCGCGTAGCTAGGCTTGTACCAGACTAGTAAAAACGCAATTTATTGCATAAGCAGAGGGGTAATTGCTGCCGAATTGATAGGCGACACAATCGATTCGAGATTAGGCGATGACAGGAAGAAAAAAATATCAATAATAAGGCGATAAAACGTATGTAGGTGGTAGCCATTTTTGTTTTTATTGGCGGTGCATGGGCAGCCATGTGGAGCCTCTAATTTAATGGGGAATTGGCGCATTCACCTTCGCTGTTAAGAGATGAATGGAACCCATGAGTGGCAGTGTGACTGATGAAAACGAGAGTTTGCCAACCTTTAATAGCCAATAATGCATTTCCTCGGCAAACTTGATTAATTCTAACCCGTAGGGGGGCGCGTTCAAAGGTTGTGTCCACAATATTTCCCTCTTTTTATACCTTCCCCTATTGTCCACAACGCGTCCATTTTTTAAAATTTTTTCCTCTTCTGCATGCTGACTACCACATGACAGGGAATCCATTGCAATTATTGCTATTCTTTAGGGGTATAGACTACTGTATCCACTGTCGTCGTTTATGGTTGTTCCTTGTCGCCGTGTAACCATTGATGGGTAACCCTTGATCAGTGTTGCAATATCGCATCTTGTACGACATCTATAGTTGAGTCACCATGGAAAGAAGGATT
Organism: Megaphyllum sjaelandicum; assembly: GCA_034698745.1. Classification (NCBI taxonomy): domain Eukaryota; kingdom Metazoa; phylum Arthropoda; class Diplopoda; order Julida; family Julidae; genus Megaphyllum; species Megaphyllum sjaelandicum. The sequence goes on from JAQGBX010005867.1 coordinate 10,284, forward strand.
TGCGAAATCTATTCGTTATATCCGGTTTTACATTGATGAATACCAAATTCAAGCCTTTGGTACTTTTCGAAAATGACGCTTTGTAGTGGCGATGTCACCAAACGTGCTTAGCAAATGATATTCAGCAGGGTATTACCCTCAGACCTGGAAAAGGTCAGGGAACTTGAAAATGTCTGGAAAAAGTCAGGGAAGAATGGCTTATTTTGAAAAAGTCAGGGAAATTCAACGTAGTCGTGTTGTTGAGATCCAAAATTAATGCTTCGAAACTACATGGTTAGCTCAGGGCCATTTTCCGAATAGAAAGATGGATTAGTTATTTGAAACATTTTCCACGATTTCCGAGGTCAAAATTGCAAATTTTCCATGTTTTCCCAGTAGAAATTTTCAAAAAAAAAATTATTAAAATTTAAAAAAAATTGTCTATGTTAATTTTCAAAATTGTCATTAGTAAATTTTATATAATATTTTCCTTTGTCGATTTTGCAAAATATACCATTTTTTGACATAATCATTGGTCAGGGACAATTTTTTTAAACCTGGAAACGTCATGGAAATTGAAAGGGAAATTTTTGGGGGACCCTGTACACTTGTACTTGTTCTTTTGTGTATGTTTAGTCAGTCACGCTGAATCTAGATTGTGGTATATACGAATTTCGTCGTGATTTTGTGGCGATTCCATTCTAGAATCTAGAACCAATCGTTTTTTTGCAGTACAGTGAACGCAAATTGCGTGTTGAAGATGACGACCGAGATTTTCGTTTGACTACCGCCATCTAGCGAGCAGTGCTCAAACTCCACCTTGAAGGAAAAAAAGGATGTCCTCGAGCGTGGGTGTAGGAGAGGCTCGTTTCTAAAAGTTCACTTTCGGACTCTCATCACTCAACCGCTGCCACTTTTCTCGGCAATTTTCTCCATTTTCTCTGGCTTATTATTCGCTGAAATTAGGGCACTCCGCGACAAAGATCAAAGTCGGGCAGGGGCCACAGTTTGCCTAATTTCGTTCGTCCATCAACGGGAGACGCCTGTTTCGTGAAGTTTGTTTTGCCAGGGTGGTGCCACTAACAGGGTGGAGGAAATAAGCCATTTTGTAGAATGTTTGGTGTTCGATTCTGGTTCCAATCTGCCATTCCTCTCCCCCTCTCCCCCAATTCGTCCAATATAGGCATCTGCGCGGATTTATTGGGCAGTATTAATGGTGAATGGAAAAATAGCAACAAAACTTCGATAAACCCGTCTGTAATTGTTAACAAATCGATTAATTTTCACACTTTATTTCTTCCTTGTACAATAGTTCATTCCGCATACATTTATGCATTATACATTAATCGCAAAAAGAAATGTGGAATGAGGTGTAATTCTATTTTTTAAGTTAATTTTTATTTAAAGTGGACATGAATCGCTCGTGAACTCTGCATTGGATTGTATTTTAGGAAGGTCTTTTTGAATCTTTTCATTGACATTGATGAAGTTATTTAATGACCATTTTAAATCGACTTCGCCCAATGCAAAAAAAGGCATTTTATTAGGGAAACATTGAAATCTTGAACACGATCTAGTGAAGGTAATGAGGAAGTGGTGGCTTAACATCAAATTTGTCGACACGTTCTAGAGGTACGGTATACAGAAAAGTTCAGATTTAGATGTGAAAGCAGCAGAACATACATGTACATGTAAGAGTCATTCTGAAATATTTTGTTTTGCGTTTATATTTCATGGAACTGCAAGCGTTCCACCAGTTAATGTTATACAATTGTAAAATTAATCTTGCCATATATAACATCCAGTCTGCATTTTCATAGCCGGTTTAGACCAAATTTGAACTTTAAAGTTTTCAATGTACATCTCTCATTCAAGGCTGAGGTTTCAGCTTAAACCGTAGGATTTTCAACAAATTTCCAGCTTATGGAGGGTTTTTGAACATTTCGTTAATGGAAGATTTATGTAGTCATTCCCCACAAAGGTTTAAAAAAAAAGTTCATAGCTATGCGGAAGACACTTCCGCCCATGTTTGCCGCAAAAAGTCAACTTCGTCTTTAAAGACTTTTGCTTTGGTATGCATGAGCTTCGCAATACATGTACATGTTACACTCGAACTAATTTTTATTTTTCTCTCGATCATATTCCAGGAGGCTCGTTAAAAGCTACCATCCGAAGAAAAAGGACGAAGAAGAATACCAGTGAGTATATCATCCGAGCCGAACGATGATTTTGGCTCGGATTTCAATCGGTAGATTCAAATGTTCACAGAACTGACAGGGAAATGGCAGCCAGGTGAGGGCTTTTCGGGCAATGATCCAAAAACGTTGAGGAATTAAAGGGTGCAAAGCCCACTTACTATTTCACGACTGATATCCGAACATAGAAATGATGACTAAACTCAATGGGTGTAAAATTATTGGTTTAGTTTGTGGAGGAGCCGACATGAATGTGGCATCCTGTGAGTCCTCTCGTCTTGTGTTTGACACAGAATGCAAAAGATTCCTCCAAGTTTTCGTACAAAATAGTTTCGTGTACCGGGTGTTTGGTTTTTTCATGATTTGTCCAAAATCTTTTTTTTTTAAATAAATAGTAAATCGTAAAAGATTAATAATAACTTGCGTTTTAAATTATGCAAGAATGAAGGGGCCTCCCGGTCCCTCTATGGGGGATTTAATGAAGATTATGAATCTGCACTTAAAACACAATTTTTGTCTAAAATATTTTTCGTGGCATCATCTTAGATGTTGCTGTAATCGATGACCCCGAAATCGTGTAATATGCCACTCACTTTTTTCAACAGGTAGCAGTGCAATGCCTGTTGAACAAAGTGAATGGTCTATTACACGATTTCGGGGTCATTGATTACAGCAACATCTA
>JAQGBX010005868.1:0-13139 GCA_034698745.1 Megaphyllum sjaelandicum
AAAAAAGTAGAAGTCGGAAAACGGTTTTAATAACGCAGAAACCAGCGCGGGAGTGGTAACAATAAGTCCAGAAAATTGCATGGCAATTGGATGAGTGGTTCAAGAGTGCATAAAGGACACACACACACACACACACATACATACATACTTTCATTTTTATATCTATAGATTTAATTACTTATTTAATATTTATTTAAATAAAACTGGGATTCATCACGTTGAGATCATGCTTGTAATTTTAACAAACATGGAAAACATGTTCAAGTGCTACCCCTGAGAGGCGGCAAACAATACATACAGTAATGATTTCATGATTTGCGATCTTCAAGGAATTTGAAATTTATCTAATTGCTAGAAATGTTAAAAACGAGTAAATTACTCATCATTTAATATTTATTTTAATAAAAAATAGGATATATTAGATTGACATTACGCTTGTATTTTCAATAAACCATTACAAACATGTTCATTAGCTGCGCCTGATAGGCGGTAAACCATATACAGTAAAACCTGTTATGAGTGACCACCAAAAAAACATGCTATGTTGGTCACTGTACACAGGTGGTCACTATACAAAGAATGCCTGAATTAAATTAAAAGGAACATGTACACTGTACTAGTACATGTAGACTGTAATACATGTAGTAATAAACCACACAACCAAAAAAGTACAAAGTCATCATGTCCAAATGCATTACATGCAGTATACATGTATTTATTACCTTATTACACGTTTGTTTTTTCAAAAGACAAAATTATCAAGTTTCCCTTGTTTTAAATGCTTTTTGCTTTTTATGTTAATGTTTTCAGTGATTTTTTTCGAGCTGAATAACACATGATTGGCTGAATTATTTGAGAACGACTAGGGTTAAAGCAGGATTTAAGGTGACCCATCTGTTATCTGGTCACTTTAAAAGGTACATTGGCAATGTAAAAATTGCAAAACAGACAACACACACTGGTCACTGTACACAATAGACAGGTGGTCACTATATAGAGAATTTTTATGAAGGAAATGAACACTAGAAAAAACAAAAACACTAAAACGTGGTCAACTTTTCCAGGTTTTACTGATAACAGTTATGATGTCATGGTTTGCAATCTTAAAGGGGTTTCAAATTTATCCATTGCTAAAAATGTTAAAAACGTGTAAAATTCTCGGTTTTTTACTGTTTTACTACCAAATTTGATTTATTTCCTCTGCCTTACACGAAATAAAGCTTCAATAATTTTTATATCAGGTCCTTACCACGCGTGTAATTTCAGTAAACAGTATACAGTTATGACGTCATGGGTTGCAATCTTAAAGGGATTTCAAATTTATCCCATTGAACCAACTGACGTTAAATGTTGTTTGAATAACGCTTGTTTAAAACTGCTAATTACGTGTTTTAACATGGTTCATGTACTTTCTGGAATGTAATCGAAAGTCTAAACTACATCAAGCATGCTTTAAATATGTATTCATTAGTAGTTTTCGTTGATGCTTTATGGTTTAAAGAACTTAGGATCGATCTATTTTTTCCTTCGATCGTCTGTCAAGTTTAATTGATGGCCGTGCATGTTTTTTTGTCAATTTAATTAATGGGGGTTTAATCATTTTCTGAAAGCCACTCGCTATGTTTACTAACAAAAAAGTGTGTCGTTTATATTAACACGATGCCCTCAATTAAACACGTTTCGCTAGTTCTTCAACCAAAAAAAATGTATCCAAAATGTACTTTGTATGCTTATTTATACATTGTTAAAGGGCGTGACTAAAGTTTTACCACTTTCCCCTTCGATTTGCAGACCCTCATTAAGAAGAACTCGATTTATACGAATTTCTGCTACTACGAACTCATCCAGTCCACTGCCCTGTACGTTATGGACGAATAATGTTAAATTCTTCGTTTGTGACGAATTCTGAATCCGGATATTACAAATTCCCGACTAAATACTTCGAGTTCGGGGAAACTATTAATTATCGTTGAAGTCAAGTTTTGTTTGAATTCCGATAATACGAACTACTGTTTAAGAGAATAAATTTCGACGTCCTTCGTGATTCGTCTTAACCAGATGCTACCGTAATGCTTTAACAGTCGAGAACTTTATCAACGGTTTAATCACATATAACAATGCATGCAACGAGGCAAGACCTCTGATTAATCGTCCATTAGTGTAATCGACGATTAATGTTTTCAGAAAAATGAGCCTATGGGGACAGGTACGCCTGTTCCCGCGTGGGCGCTTTATGGCCTTGCTGCCCCCTGCGCCCTTAAGCCGCCATCACCACCACCACCAGAAAAATGAGCGATCTATCGTACGCTTACACTATTTAGTCGTTCATTAGTGTAACCGTTGATACATAGGTTTTAGAGAAATCAGCGATCTGTTGTTCTATTGCCCTTTTTAATCGTCCATTAGTGTCTTTCGCTTCCCTTTAAACTTGTTGAAAACTTGTAATTTCCCAGAAGATCCAGATTAAAAAATTCGGCCAATGAGCTGCTCGGATGACGTGGTCAACTCCCTCAGCTCCCATTGGTCGGTTAAACGTTCGTCGAGGCTGGCCATAGATGAGCGGGCAGTCAATAAAGCTTATCGGAGCGTGTCTGGATGACCAGTGTCCACTCGAGACCCGCTAGGCCTAAACGACTGATTCATGCAGATTACACAACTGGCAACATTGATTCATTTCCGCCGCTCCACTTCCGGTCCTCCTCATGGTTCCTCTGTTTTAATCTCGCCGTCGTCATTGTCGGCTTCTGCTTCGCTGACCACTGGTCATTTTCATCTCCTATTCCCGACGGCTTTTCGCCGAATCAAAGTCGGATTTTGTTATTACTTCTCCCATAGGGGGCGCTTCGGGCCTTTGTTTTGCTTTCAGTTAAGGCGCTTCCGCTCGGGGAACAACGATGCCTTGATTGGATAAAATGGACAAAAATTTGGCCCAAACTTAGCCCACTAAGGAACCTTAGAGAGCTTACCAAAACTAAGTTTATTAATTAAAGCAGGGTTGTAGTTGGCGCTTCTGGCACGAAATGGGGTGGTCCCATGTGGAAAAAAATCTGTTTAAACGTGTGTTCGGTGTGTTTATACAGTCGAAACTCGTTAAGACGAATCTCGAATGACGTCAACATTTGTTCGTTTAAACCGTAATTCTTCTTATCGGAAGTCTGACAAAACCTGTCTTCTACGATAAGAACTAAAGTTTCATCGAAATTTCTATGAAATCCCACCCCACGTCTGTAAATGGTAAGGTGCTGCGAAATTTAACGGGGAATTTCCCATTATAACGTCTTTACCCGACTTAAGGGGGTAGTTATGGAGTTTTGGATATCCGATTAAATGTCATAAAATGTCCGATTAACTCTTCAAAGAGTTAAAAATAATATTCCGATTAAATCTTAAAAAATAATGTGCGATGAATTGTTCAAAGAAGATGTCCAATTAAATGTTCATTAAAATGTCCGATTTAACCTTCAAACAAAGTTCCGATTAAATGTTAAAAATGATGTCCGAATAAATGTCTAATTAATTGCACATTTTTAATTAATGACGTCATTCTTTAAAATTCGGATAATGGCGTCATTCGTTAAATTGTGATGATGACGCCATTCGTTAAATTAGGATGATGGCGTCATTCTTTAATTCTCTGAAGGCATGAATGGTACTATCTGAAATTTATAAAGCGAGTTCTGCCTAATGAGGTACGTTCCACAACGGGTCTTTCCCGATTCTTTATTTTTCAAATTATACATATTTATGCAAATATTTGATTATATTGACAGATACAGCGCGAGCAGACTCGGCTAAAATGAAGTAATACTACCACATCTCTCATTTTATTTATGTATTTCTTTCACTGATGTAACGTTTCGTCTTTTCCGTTTTTGGACTCACCCATCTTTTTAATTTGGCTAAAAAGCACTCTTGGAATTGACGGAATAACAAATTTGTTATTTTTTCTCGTTTTGACTCGGCTTTAAGTGGATAAAAATGTGTTTTCTCGTCTTTCTTCCCTACTTTTTTCTTGATCCAACCATTTTTTTCATTTTCTTATTGATATTTATCATTTTCTTTTTTTTTTTTTCATCTTCTTTTTATCCCCCTATACATCCCTCTCACGTGATGGTTTTTTGTATCCTGTCTTACAAATCCAATAACGAGTCTTTTTTCTTGTGTTTCGGACGAATCAATCCGCGAATTATTTCTACCTTCGTGGAAACATCTTTGTTTTTTCTTCTGACAACAATTAAAACAAGTGTTTCTAGTTGATATCCCTGACAATCAATGTATACGACTTTATACGAATTTCGGATAGTACCAACTCATTTCCTAGCCCTAGTCCTGCGAAATGGACGACTATTGCTAATTTCTACCTTAAAGACTAATTCCGAATTCGGATATTACGAATTTTCGGCTGAAACGAAGGAATTTTAGAGTTCCCGAGCATTCTCGCAACGTTTCGGTAAAACGAACTTTAGACAATGTGAATTTCTGCTAGTACGAACTCATTTCCGGCCCCAGTCCTATAGACCGGGTATGGACGAATAATGTCACTATCTTCGTTTAAAACCAATTTCGAATTCGGGTATTACGAATTTTCGGCTAAAACGCATGAATTGTCGAGTTCTCGAGCATTAGCGCTCAGTACCGTTAAAGCAAACTTTTTTACAGTGTGAAAAGAATACGAAATAACTGGAAATTCCCCGATAAAAAGTTACAGCACTTTTCCATTTGTAAATATCGTACTTGGTGTATGATTTTTTCCGAACTTCGATCCTATTGTGCGAGCTAAATGTGGATTACGGAGTCCGGAAATGAAATTTTCGATCAATCCAAGATGGCGGCGGGGGAGGAATGAGTTAACGGAAATGAAATGAAATTCACGGATATGGATTACTATTATGCAAAGTATTTATCTCCGAAAGATCGGTGAACTTAATCGGAAAATACATCGATGACGCTTCAAATTAAACCTAAAAAAATGTATTCGAAGGCACCGGATTCAACAAATTGAACCTCCCCTAGGTGGCGCTGCTGCTCATTTTCGCTTAGACTCACCCCTACACGCGTTCCTCGTTGCCCACAGAGGCTAATTTCTAGCGTCATCATTGTATTTTTCGATTAAATTCGGGGATAGAATCTTGAAGTCAGGAAATGGGATTCTCGAGCGTTCCAAGATGGTGCTTTTCACCAAATCTCAGATAAAACGTCTTCGTACAGCGAACACGAGGTAAGGAAATATGATTCTCGAGAGTTCCAAGATGGCGCTTTTCACCAAATTTCCGATAAAAGAAGTTTTGCGCGCAAATAAGTAGCCGAATGCATTGTCATCGAAACTGAAAGCTAAGCCATTATCCATGTAATAATCTAGCTTCACCATTCTCCAACCCATTTTCTAAGCCCACCTTACCCTGAATTTACTCCCTCTTCCCCCCGAACATGTCGTTGGGAATCCGCCCTTTCGATGTCACAAACACTTCATACATTTGAGTAAGTGTACTTACTCCGGAATATATTTTCCGCACTTCTGACTCTTCCCTCCCCCCCCCCCTCCTCCTACCTCACACTCATCTTTTCCCCCCAATATCAAAATCTACCCCCTTCCTCCTCTTCCCCCTGATGAAGTAGTTGCATTGAAATTCGGGCCAAGTTAAGTGCGCACTAAGGAGGAGGGCTCTTACGCAGAAGCCAACTTCGAGGCAAATCTCACTTTCGCGTTTGTTGTTGGGGTCGATGAATTTTTGGAAAATAACGATGATGATAATGATGATGATGATGAGACCTTCCTTTGTGGGCAACATTTTCAATTTCGGGCCCATTCCATCATCAACGACAGATTTTCAGTCGTCGAAATGTGGGGCTATGATTTTATTACCGAAATATTTGAAACGCTACGTAATCTCGGTGTGATGTATATCATGCTCTCAAAAAATTGTGACGCTTTATTGAAAATAACGCCGCTGGTGCGAAGAATTGAACTTAAAAAAATGCATCGGAAAGTATTAGCCGCTGCAAAATTGAGTTTCCCAACATGGCGCCTGTCTTTTGATTTGGGCTTCATTCGCTCAGAAATAAAAGTAGGTTGAACTTGGCAACATTGCAAAATGTGCAATTTAATGTTTTACCAATTAATTGAAATTTTTGGTTCCAAATAGTGGATTAATTTTATTGGATTTAATGAATTGATATGCAATACATTGGTTGAATATATCGGGTGATTGCAGGTTTTTACATGTATATACAGTAGAACCTCCTAAGTTGACCACCTCCGTATGTTGACCAAATTTTCATACACTGGTTGGTCACCATGCACGTTAATATATGGGAGATGGACCTCCATATGTTGACTACCTCCCTATGTTGACCATTTTGTTTCCGCCCTTGGGTAGTCAACTTACGGAGGTTCTACTGTACATTTAAACAGCATACAATGGACTTATGAATCATACGGTATAATGAAAGCATCTACATGTAAATGGTTGAGGTTGATGATGATGTAGTAAGTAGTCCATATATCATTTAGGCATTCCTCACCAAATATATTGATATTTCTTTGGAAAAGTATATTGTACGTGCGTTGCGAAGTTTTAAACTTCAGAAAATGCATTTGAATGCATAGGACTTTGCAAAACGAGCCTGCCAAAATGGCGATATAGCGGCTAATACATTCGTTATTAACGTTCTTGCAAATGAATATCCTTTCGGTAGAGTTTCCATTTGCCGAAAAATTGCGAGATTTTGAGTAATAACACGTCCGTGAAGCGACAAATTAAACGTAAAAAAAAATGCATTTTAAACACATGGAGGTTAGTAATTCAATCTCCTAGCGTAGAAACAATTCGAGAGATCCTAATGAAAATATCCATGAAAAAAAAAACACTCAAAACAAGTTATCGATCGACTGGCTTGTACTTTACACGCATTTGAGAATAAACATGTCAAAAACATGTTCACATTAAGAGTTAATATAATTAAACATTCAGGAATCCCACTGCCCATCTCAGGGAGGTTCTATTGCGGATAACGATTTAGTTTTTTAGAAATACGTGAAGAGACATGATTTCTAAAGTGCTCCAAAACTGTTTCTTCTTTTCATATTTTTATACTCGATAAGAGTCTCATTTCAAAATGTAGACAGTTGAATCAAGATAGGAAAAAATCTAATAGAAGTATTACACACTGCTTCTGCTTCTCATACAATCTTAAATGGATTCGAGTAGAAAAATTTCAAGTGCGTTTATTTGATCAATAATGACATCTTATTTAGCAGTATTTATATGGTGAAGTAAATGAAATCAAAAACAAACTTTCTGACAATTACTTACCTATAATTTTTAATTTCTACTGTATCATTTTTTATATTAAAAGTTATATAATTTCAAGTAATAATTAAAAACTTGTAATTTTAAATTAAGTTTTGTGAATTCAAGTAATAATTAAAAGGTTATAAAGTTAACTTTAAGTAATAATTAAAAAGACATAATTTTAAATTAAAGTTGTGTAAATTTTAAGTGAAAACTAAAAAATTGTAATTTTAAATTTGAAAGTTATTTTAGACTATTTTAAAATGCAAATTTAAAGGTCGTTTTAACGAAACTTAGCGCGAATGCTCGGGAACTTAAAAATACATGCTTTTTAGGTGAAAAAAAAGTGATATCTGAATTCTTAATTCGTCTTAAACGACGGAATTAACATTATTCGATCCGTACCCATAGGACGGTACTTGAAACGAGTTCGTATTATCAGCATTTCGTATAAAGCGAGTTCTTCTTAACGAGGTGTTCCAATGTGTATTTTTTTTCTGCACGAAGCTGATAATTTTACGCTAGTGGTTAGATGGCGCCACCAACCCTGGATAAAACAATTACGAAAGCGTAATTACGAGTAAATTCTTGGTTATTTAATCGATGATTAAACCTTAATCGGAGTTGGCGCACCTCGACACTCTTTACGCAATTACATTGATTTTTTTAATCCTTTTTGATCAACTAGATTGATTTTCCCGTTAAGTGGCGCTGCTTTACTCATTTACTTCCTCTTCTGGGTTTGAACGTAGAAATTTCTGATTAAGTTGTCTCATCGTTCTCGGGTCATTAATTCCTAGCCTCCCCGCATTTCGGTCGTGAATTATTCATGTATAGGCCTACTTACGTCATATCAAATTAGGCAAATCCCATTTTGCCTCCTAAATCTCTAGTTTTAATACTCTCAACGTCGTTTATGAACAAGTATCGGAAAAGAACTGGCTTTCCCTGGAATTTTTACAGAAATTACCTAGTTGTAAACATGCGTACTATATAGTGTATAACTTATCAGTTACGCATCGATGGACATGTTTATATTTCAAGTTAGGAACAAATGAATATGCTAACGGTCTAAGTTATGTTCACGTCAATGAACATGTCAAATTTATAAAAAAAAAAGTCGTGTTAACTGAAATGTTAACAGTACACGTGGCGGGTGACGATCGTGTTAAAGTATAAGTTACACAGGGTACCCCCAGACCTGGAGAATCTGAAAATGTCAGGGAATTTCAAAATTTCTGGAAAGGTGACACGATACAAGTTTTATCTGGAAATATGGCATGTTCAAAAAGCTATGTTTTTTAGAATATGAATTACGAGAAATGAAATGTTTTAATTTGTCAATTATAAAAACATAAACGAAGTCCATTTACCTTCAGTATGAAATTTCCTTTTTTGAAAGCCATGGTTAGTAAAATGATCAGAAATATGCGCTTGACTTTTAAGACTCGCCTAGCTGAAATTGCCAAGTTTCCAGATATAACTTTCCCCGTGTATGGCCGGCTTTAGGGAAGAATTACGTATTTTGAAAAAGTCAGGGAAATTCAACGTATTAATGTTGTCACTATTCTAAATTAATGCTTCTACTTGTTCGTGGTTATAGCTCAAACCCCATTTGAAAAAAATTTAAAGTACACATTTTTAAAACGTTCCACAGTTTCTGAGGAAAAATTTGCAAAATTTTCAATCCTTTACCAAGACAAATTGGAAAAGTGTCAACAGTTTCTGATAACAAATTTTAAGAATTAAAAAAATTTGCCGAGGACATCTTTACAAATTGTTAATAGTTTCCGTGGACATATTTTTAAAATTTCTAGCAGTTTCTGAGGACAAATTTTCAACAGTTTTCGAGGAAGTATTTGCAATATTGCCAAGAGTTCCTGAGAGCAAATTTGCAAACATTTTCAACAGTTTCTGAGGACAAATTTGCAAACTTTTCAATCTTTTTCGAAGACAAATTTGCGAACTTTTCCACCTTTTCCAAGCATAAATTTGCAAACTTTTCAACTGTTTTTGAGTACTGATTTTTAGCATTTTTCAACAGTCTCCGAGGAAGTTGTTTTTTAAAATTTGCAAAATTTCATAGAACAAATTTGCGAGACTTTCAACATTTTTCGAATACAAATTTACAAATTGTTCAGAAAATTGTAACGCTTATTTTGGAAAATTGAGATTAATTAATTCTTGTATGGCGAAATATGGAAAGTTGTCCTTGTTCATGTGAGTTTTGCAAAATCGTGGATATCATTGCATACCGGTATGTCAATTTTGGCGTTGGTCGGGGAAATTTGTTTTGAAACCTGGAAAAGTCTGAGAAGTTCAAAATGAAATTTTGGGGCAACCCTGTTAAAGGTTAAGTTTAGAACAAATGAACGTGTTCAAGTATGAGTTACACGCAAATCTCAGCAGATAGACTTACGTTTGATTTTTTTTTTCGTCGCAGTATAACTCACAAACTACTCAAGTTAGAAAGATAGTCTGAAGGAAGCGCTTCTTCCCTTTTTTACGCTCTTTTGGAGTGGTTAAAACGTCGAATAAACGTCGATGAATGCGTTTAACCAATCGGAAAAAATGTTGACAAAAGCCCACAAATCCCATACTCGTGGAATCCTTTTTTGAATGCTTTTCTTAGAAAAAGAGGAAAAAAAACTATGTTTTCGTCTTTTGACAAATATTTCCGTTTAAAAACTCTCCTATTAATCTACTTAACTTTTAAATAATTAGCCTCGGAATCATTTTTTCGTCTTCTTTTGAATTCGTTTCACTTCAGAGGATCAAGAGTTGTTATCAATGACAACTGAAATTGAATTGAATGAAGATGCGTATAGTTCTATGAGTATAGTTTCTACGCTAGCTAGGGAAAAATAAAACTATGATGAAGAACTCAGAAGAAAAAAAGACTACTACGATATTTTTCATATTAAAATCAAAGGAGGAAGACATGTGACACGTAGCAAATTTGAACGGAAGATAAAAGCTGCACCAACCCTCACCCCCCTCTCCCCTCCAACCATGTTAATTTTGCTCACTCTTGAATTGTTGCCGTCAGTCAGTTTTTGAGGGTAGAAGACATGTGGGTAGGAAATCATAAGAGAGTGAGAAATATATATACCCCCACAAATTCATCACTTTTTTTTTGTAAAGTGGCAGCCAATCAGCACTAGACTCTATCTCATGCAAATCGGGGTAAAGAATAATGAATTTCGATGCTTTTAAAAAAGGGGGGCTTTAAAGGGGCTGTGATGACACGCATTGTAAAAATGGGAATTTATTTGAAAAATATGCTTCTGAAATGCTGGTTTTGATTTATTTCCACATTTTTACTTTTAATATCAAAGCTAATCAAATTTAATATTATCAAAATGGATTGATCTGATTTTTTTTGTGATGAGGGTATGTTGACCTTAAATCGGATTAGATTTCGGAATTTTGTAAAGATTTTTCCATGGCACATGATTCGGTAAAAAATCAATGAAAAGATATGCAATTTTTTAGAAATTTGCTTGAATTCTTTTAGAAAAATAAACGAAGAAATATATTTATTTTAATAAATTAGAAATTGTCATACATTTTTTGAAGTTGCTTCAATACTTAAATTTTTAGAAAAAGTTTTGGTTTTTTTGGAAAAAACAATGAAGAAGTATTCTAATTTTTTTTAAATTCTTATGAATTTTGTAATGATTTTTCCATGGCAAATTTTTCGGAAAAACACAATGGAAAAATATACTAATTTGTAGAAATTATAATGAGTTTGGTAAAGAATACTGCTGTACAATTTAAATAAATTTTGATTAATAATAATTGTAATAGATCTACAATGGGTAAATTGTAACTTTTTCTAATCTGTAAAAATTTCTTAAAATCGTAATGTATTATGGGATGGATGGAAACGTGTTTCAAGTATTCATTTTTGTAAAATTTATTAATATAAATATGAATTTATTGCAATTAATTTTAAGCAATTATTTATTAACTATTACAAATTTCATGTATTTTTAAAATTTAAATGATAATTTTTTTTTAAATTATTCAAATTCATTAATTAAATTATTTAAATTTATTTGATTTGATTTTTATAAAAATGCCTTTTATTTAATATAGGCCTATGCTAATTATATCCTAATTCTTATGATGACGTCGTTTATTAATTTTATAGTAGTCATTTACTGTAATCATGATGAGGGAATCATTTACTAATAGTATACCGATGACGACATTTATTAAAATCTGATGGTGACATCAATTATTTGTGAATTAATATTACTAAAGGAGATCGCCTTCAGAAATTTAATAAATGACGTCTTTAAAAGAATTTTCATAAATGACATCATCAAATTTGAATAAATGACGTCATCATCATATTAATAAATGACGTCATCTGCATCATATTATTAAATAGCGTCATCATCATACTATTAAATAATGAATTCATCAGTATAATGTTAGTAAATGACATCACAAGAATTATAATAAATCGTGTCATAATCAAAACATAAAAGAATGACGTCATCATCCTAATATTATTAAATGACAACATTGTCATAAATTTAATAAATGACGCTATCATAAGAATTGTAATGTGTTGTAGCTTTGTTCCTTACCCTTTAAATTGTAATTCGTCATCTGAGTCAAGATGGCGGACAGCCTTAATGATAGCTTCTCGTAAAATCGTCATTTCTCAATCCTTGTTGTTGCTGCACGTTTCGGAAGTGGGTGTTTACGCCGCACCAACCATTTATCAATTTCTTATTGGTTGACTTTAACACCCTCTAATTGAAGCCTTCTGAATCCCATCCACTTAAGTCCGGTATCAATTGCTACTCGGGATTTGTTCCTATCGCATTTATAACTTAGGAATGATGCTGAATATACAGGTTAGGATTACGTGGGAGGGAATAGAGGAACCAGCGCCGCATTACCTACTACGATTGTGCTAGAAGACTATATTTTTATCATGCATTGTGGTACAAAATTATTTCATTGTGTAAACTATTTTTATTGTTCGTTTAGTTAAAATTCTCGTCGTAACGCTATTTATTATTATTACGATGGTGACCTTTTGTAAAAGTAATGATGACCACAATCATTAACGTTTCGATGATGACATTTATTAAGGTTTCCATGATGACATCATTTATTAAAGTTTTCGAAGATGATGTCATGTTTTCAAAATGCTGATAATGGCGTTATTATTACAATTCTGTTGGAGACATTTATTAAAATTCCTATTTTGGCGTCATGTACTAATATTATGTTGATGACGTTATTTTGTACAAGTAATGACGTCATTTATTAAAGTTTTAATGACGTCACTTACTAAAGTTTCGATGTTGACGTCACTTATTTAAAGTTTCGATGATGACGTCATGTTTTAAAATGCTGATAATGACGTCATTTATTAAAACTGTTAAAGTAGACATTTATAAAAAATCTTATGATGGCATCATTTATTAAATTTATGATAATATTTGTCATTTACCAATATTATGATTCTGACGTCATTTGCTAATATGGTGTTGACGTCATCTATTATAATATGATGCTGATGACTTCATTTACTAACATGATGATGACGTCATCTAATATATAAAATAGAAACCGTGTGGTCGTGTGGGTGGTGGTGTGGTCGTGTGGTCGTGTGGGTGGACATACAAAATGGTCGTGCGTGTGGTTTAGGGGCCATTCAAAAAGGACGTTTGTGTGTAATTTAGGGGTCGTTCAAAAGGACGTGCATGTGGCTTAGGGGTCAACCAAAAAGGACGGGTGTGTGGCTTAGCTAGGGGTCGTTCAAAAAGGACGTGCGTGTGGTTTAGGGGCCATTCAAAAAGGACGTGCGTGTGGTTTAGG
>JAQGBX010005869.1:0-13138 GCA_034698745.1 Megaphyllum sjaelandicum
CGCAAGGGGCACCTCCGTTTACTCCCATGTTAAAAATTTCCAAAATTAAAACATTCGTAACTTTTTTAAATGACGTCTTTACCCCTAGGTTCCTATACTAAACATCTTCGGTTTAATACCCTCTATAACCCCTAAAATTATTTATTACTTTTGAAACGCCCTGTATATGTAAAGAAATTCTATAGAATGTAAGCCTCTTTTTAATAATGTATATACATGTATATAGCATTTTTTTTCCAATAAAAAGGACAATTTTTAAAAAAGGTAACATAATTTTAACCTGGAAAGGCAATGACTTTTCCAGTGTATGACGTGTTGTTTTTTAAGTATGATTTTCGAAAAAAATCTTGGCGTTCCAAAGAACGCCATATTTTTTCTGAAATATAGTTCTTTCCATTAATGAAAAGTTGTTTCCAAAATGCATTTTGTTTTTGAGATAAAATTTAAAAAGACGATCACTTTTCCAACAAAAATGACGATTTTGAAAATATATAACTGTACATGTATACAGTATATACAGCATTCTTTCTAGTTTTTTTTTTAAAATTGTCATTAATAAAAATAGGTAACATACTTAATAAAAAAATGTACATTGTTATATTGCTACTTTTACAATGTACACTTTTTATTAATTATGATTTTCCTAAAAACGGTATATTTCTTCTAAAATGACGATTTTTTTTTGAAAACAACGTTTTTACTAAGCAAAATTAAAAAAACACATTAAAATGTTCATTCGAAAATACATTTTCCCCCAGTAAATTTTTAAAACACGAAACACGTTTTCTTTAAAAAGGACGAATTCATTTTTCCAATGTTTTCATAAAAACGTTTTATGGAAATTCAACTGATTTTTCAAACATATGCATATTTATCCAACCGTTGCAATTTTTTTAAAAGTAGTCATTACTTTTATTATAAAGGGTACTCAGACAAAAACGTTGCTTATCGATTGTTGCCAATCTTTTGGTCACAACGTTCAAAATCAGCACACTATATATTGGCTTCAAAAATTCCACTTCAAAGACTTCTTGCAAAGTCACTGTCTGAGTAGAATTTGCTAAGATTCCGTCTGAGTTCCCCTATGATATAGATGTTTTCACGATGAAATTTAGCGAAAGCATAAATACGTTTGTAATGCAACATGCACGCATGGTATAATGATGTTTACGTTAACGTCATATTTTTGAGTTTTTGTCGCACTTTGTGGATTATCCGGGGAGCTTCTTTTCACAACATACCCGGATAATTGGTAATCTACTGTATTTTAATAAGGCTCATCAATCATGGTGTCCATTCGCATGTCATCTCTTTGTTCATCATCGGCTGAATTTCTGTATGGTCATCAGACGGTTCAACGCGCTTTGAGCTTCGCAGTCGGCCGGGCCAAGGGTCATGGGTCACGTAACGATCATGAGCAGCTTTTGAAGATAAAAGACAATAAGTGAAGATGCAACTTTCTGTGTTTGATTGGGCCATGCATCGTTATCATTATCGCAACCCTGATGTAGGCGATCATCAAGCTATTCAGCATTCGCCAACGATCGACCCGCCATCTCACGGCGTATTAAGAAAACGAAACAAGCGGGGATTTCCCATGAAATTCGTCTCTAATATTACAGATGAAATAGATATGCGTAAAATTGAAGCGAAATTTTGTGCATTGATCCGTTGTTCATGGGAATTTTTCAAAGGTTTTAGTGGAAAAAAGAAATATTTTTAAATGAGACTGTAACACTAGTAGCATCCTAAGCATGGGTTCTATGTGTGTTGGAAATGATGTCAAATTTCACGGAAGAAAATTTTGCCTTTAGGTAAAATTAGGTACAAAAACTTTAAAATGCGAATTTGACATTAATAAATTTTTAATTGGTTAATATTCTATAATTGAAAATGGAAAGTCAAGTGGAATGCATGTAGCATGTAGTTACGATAAACAACCGTACATGTATATCTACAATTCCTGGAATTTTTTTCAATTTTCTTAAACTTTTTGAAATGTCCGTAAACTTCTTGAAATTTCCTGAAAAGGTTTGGAATTCCCTGCAACTTCTTAGCATTTTCTGCAACATCTCGGCATTTCCTGCAGTATCTAATTGGCATTTCCTACAACATCTTAACATTTCCTTCAGCATCTTGGCATTTCTTGCAACATCTTGATTGCAAGAAATGCCAAGATGTTGCGGGAAATGCCAAGATGTTGCGGGAAATGCCAAGATGTTGCGGGAAATGCCAAGTTGTTGCGGGAAATGGCAAGATGATGCGAGAAATGCCAATATAGTGCAGAATCTTGCAAGAATCTTGTCATTTTCTGCACCATTTTGGCCTTTTCTGCAATTTTCTGGGTATCTTTGATCTTCAGGTATATCCTTAAACTTTTTTGACTTTCTGCAACTTATTGTAATTTTCTGGAAATTTTGATTGGGTGTCACCTCATTTTGACAAAATATGGACTCCTACAATGGTTGCAGTAGCCCATGATGCTAGCGACATAAACCAAACGCTATATTGATCTGATAGAAATTAAAATGCCCAACTGAAATATTTTTGTCCGCAGGTAAAAGGTAGCAGGTAGCAAAGTGCTCCGTAAAGACGTCACGCAAATTATCAGAAACACGTCACGTGAACGCAAAAAACCCCTATAATTATGCCGCGAAAATGTCACTGCTGTTTCAATTCATTACTCACTCGATATTGACTAGTAAATGCATCTATGTCTTATGGGCGTCTTGTTCGATACAATCTAATTTAAAGAAAACTGTCATCTGTTCATAGTCTCAAAATTATTAAATTTTCATGTTTGTTTCATATAAAAAACAACGCATTGAGCTCGAAGTAAAACAATCGATCATTTTGAAAGTAGGATACTGTCATTTTATTAAGAAGTGAACCGCCATTCCAAAACCGTTTCTTTCAGAAAATTAAAACATTTTTTTAAATTTCAGCATGCTAATGTGATTACATGTATCAAGAATTGAATTATCAAGATATTATCAAGTTTTTATTTTAGTATCAAGAAAAACAATAGCTTAATTAAGAGTGTGTGTCCCAAATGTCCATTCTTAGCAGCCTTTTTTGTTTTAAAAATACCAGACATTAATAAGCGACAAAAAAATGAATATTTTCGATGATTGTTTTTGTTTGGTAACTAAAAAAATAAGTAAAATTACTGGTCATTGAGAATTTCGCGAAGTTCCCAAAAATATCTTCTAAATATAATGTTAATTATCTCTCTGAATTACAAATTAAATTTGCACAATCCATGTTGAACGGGGAATTTCCCCAAATTGGTTGGATTTCGGACCTCACAAGATGGTAAAAGGGAAAGATAAAAAAAAGTGACGGAGAAAAATTTCTTTCGCAAATTAATTTCCAGAATAAAACATATCATATTCTGAGCAATTTATTTCTGTAAATAAATTGACGTCCTAAGTTTTACAGCCATGCACAAAAGTTGTATGTTGGATGGCCAATCAGGAAAGACATACAGCACGTTATAGGATGGAAAAAAGCAGTGCTGTCAATGACAGTGACAGTGTTGTCATATATTGCATATACTATGGGGATATATTCTGAAAGTTTCGCTCTTTGTGTGCATGCAGAAAAAGGAAGTTGCTTCAGTTGAAATAACTTTCCTGCAACACCTAGCAATTTATTTCCGGATATAAATTTCCTCGTGTGTGACGGCTTTAAAAGAATGAAAAGGTTTAGCTACACTGTACTTGATTGCTCCGAGCATAAACTGAGCTGAAACAAACATCTAAGCAAAAAAAAGACTCATAAGTGAAAAAGTTTCTCTGGCCGGTTAGATTTTCTTGCCGGATGGAGAGATTTTCACTTATCCGGATCTATGCAAAGAAACCTCATAAGTGAAAACGGGATACGTGGAGAAGTTTTTCTTGCCTGATGAATAGATGTACGGTTTCGACCGAACATCTGGAGAAATTTTTCTTTCAACAACTCTTTACAGAAAACTGCGCAATCTACATGCACGTGTATAGAAAAACTTTGAATTCAAAATAGTTGAAGTTATCTTTGGAGGAGATATCAAAACATTCTGTGGATTGAAAAGCAAGCATTTTCCACGCTCTTTTCGTTGTCAGGCAGAACTTTTCAGCGCACCAGCAACTCAAAAGCCCATTGATTTTGGGGGCAAAATCTCTGATATGAAGGTTTCGAGTTCAATCACTCTGCCAGACTTCCATCGGCAACTGTTTTTCTTTAATGCTCCATTTAGCACCGGTTATATTTATCAACACGCCATTGAGGCTGACAACTTCTGTATGAAATTTCTCATGATTGCACCCCCAGCTGAGTTAACGCTGCGGAGTAACATGCCCAACGATGGGCTCCCTCGCAGACTTGCTTACATTTCTGTTTGGAAATTGGCCTATTTCGGTACCTTAATTTGTATGATTACCCCTCGGAACAGACGTTTTTTTTGCCATTTTCTTTCCATCGCATTGTGCGAACCAGCCATTAAATTATCCGCTAATTGTAACCCTGATCTCTTTGGAGAAATGCCAGATCTGCCAGACAAGATCCCCGGATTGCCCCTGAATTTCGGCAATCACTGCAAGCACGCCTGTCTGGGGGTGAAGCCCCTGTAAATTGAAACGTTTTCAATTATTTTTCTGTTGTTGAAAAATTCATCCGTCTGTTAATTTGTTGGACGTGAATGTTATGTAGGCTGTATATATTTTATGAGTTAATTTTGAGTTCGATTTTGACGTCCTTTTCCCCAACTAATGGAGTAGTTTTGGAGTTTCGGATGTCCTGGAAATGTCGGATTAAATGTCCGGAAAATGTCCGACTAAATTCCAACAAAACTGTGCGAAAAATAGGACGTTCATATGAATGACGTCATTCATTAAAATTCTGATGACGACATTCGTTAAAACTTCTGACATTTGTTACAGCTTCTGAAGGCGCCATTTGTAAATTCTGATGAAGACGTAAAAATTCATAACAATTCTGATTATGACGTCATTCATAAAATAATGACGATGACGCCATTATAGTAAATGATACCATCATTCATTAAAATTCAGGTGATGATGCCAATTGTTAAACTATGATGTTGGGATCATTTGTTAAATTATGATGCTGGCGTCATTCATTAAAGTTATGATGTACGTCATTCATTAAAGTTGTAATGAGGGCGTCATCCTTAAAAATTATGATGATAAGGACGTTATCCAAAAAGTATGATGATAACGCCATCATAGTAAACGATGACATCATTCATGAAAATTCGTGTGATGACATCATTTGTTAACAAAAATTAAGATTATGGCGCATCTGTTAAATTTTTATGCCGACGTCTTCAATGGCAATTATGATGATGACCTGATCAATAGAAATTAAAGTGTGACCAATACAAATGAGGGTGATGACGGCGTCTTAGTAAACGATGACGTCATTCATTCAGCTCTGATGACGACACTCATTGCAATTTTGATGACGACATTTGAACAATTCTGATGACATCATCATTAATTTTGTATAAATGACGTCATCATTAACCAAGCAGCCCTAGATGTAGTTCAACGTTTAAAAATGGCCGAATAACACAACTATGCTCTATTGGTTTATTTTTCTCAAATTTTATCTCGTTAAGTTACTAAGATACGACATAATTGCGGAACTCAGATAGAACCTTCACGCAAGGTGCTGTATCAGTTGTGCAGTCATGTGTGAAAAAAAAGGAAAGCATTACTTGATTTTTAAATAACGATAACAAAGGGTATTGCATCGTCGTAATTACATGCATGGAAAATGGAGCCTGGAAATTTCGCAAACTACATCTCAATCTAGAAGGCGCTGCAATCTCCACAATCTAATTGGCGTCTATGCAAAAAAATGTTGTTTAAAATAACAGTATATTGGACGGGGTTTTCGGGTATCTTGAGACCTTGAGGTGTCTGTGCTCGCTTTATAGTGTTTACAAGTCATTCCCGGACTTAGACATGTCCATACACGCTTCAACCAAAGACGACCGGGGACATGTCCATGCATGCTTCAGCAAAGACAAACGATGACATGCAGTTTCATATTTGAGTAGACGATTTGGGGACTGGTTTGGACCAAGGCCATAAATAACACATCCCTAAAGCATGCATGGTCATACATCATTCCCAATGATTTAACGCAACTACTCGTTTACATTCCAAGATGAAGTACTCGTACCATAAAACAAAAAAGGACTTCCTGGACAAACGCAGTGACTGTGAAAGTTGCTTTTTTTTTCAAGTTTTCACGTGACATTTTTATTACTCCCGTGACTTCCTTCGTGAATCCATTAGGAAGGAGATATCCGCCTACCAGCGTTTGTGCCGTCAGACGAATCCACCCAAATTGGGACACGCAAACATCCGTCTTGAAAACGGAATGAATAATAGAACATCGATGCAAATCAAGTTAAAGTGCGAAGTGCCTATAGCTGCAACTGACGTCCAAACATTAATTGAAGAATAGACCGTTTTGGACGCGACACTTTATGTAAATTTCAACATCGAGCGATGCATTTCCTAGAAAGATTTGTAAGAATAAAATATATATTCGGTCCTTCCATCATTTTTCTATCCTATTTTAAATTTGTATGAATGCAGAATGCAGTCTGACAACATGGGAAAGCTACAAACAACAGACATCATTCTTCCCATTTTATTAACTGGAGCAGGCCGTCACACATAAGGAAAGGTGTATCTGGAAATAAATTGCGAGAAATTACAGGAAAATTATTTCAACTGAAAAAATTACCTGGTGCTGTACGCAAGAAAAGGTATTTTTAGAATAAATCTCTACGGTATATGACAGCACTGTTTCAAAAGTAAATAGGGGTAAACTGATTTGACAGCACTGCTTTTATTCTCCCTATGACGTATGTCTTTCCTGATTGGATATCCAACAGAAAGAAATTATGCATGATTGGATAAACCTATGACGGCAGTGTCTTTCCAGGAATAAGTTGCTCAGAATAGGATCATTTTTTATTCTGGAAATATATTTGCGAAGGAATTTTTTCCCAACACATCGGCAAGTATAAAGGCCGTCACACACGAGGGAAGTTATATCTGGAAATAAATTGCGAGAAATTGCAGGATAGTTATTACAACTAAAAAAATTTCCTGTTGCTGCACACACGGCGCGATACTTTTAAAGTACATGTATATCCCTACAGTATATGCAGTGTTTGACAGCACTGTTTCAAAGGGAAATTGGGGTAAAACCACTTGGCAACTGTGCTTTTATCCTATCCTTATAATGACCTATGTGTTCCTTGATCGATTGACTATCCAAAAAAAAACTTTTGTGCATTACTGTAAAACCTTGGACTTCAGTTTCTTTCCAGAAATAACTTGCTCAGAATAGGAAACATATCTAAAAACATATATTGTGAAGGAAACTTGTCCCAGCACAAGGGGAAATATCAAGCAATAATATATCTGGAAATAAGTTTCGGGATTTGATTTGCCTCGTGTGTGACGGTCTTTAAGCAACAATATATCTGAAAACAAATTTCGGGATATAAATTGCCTCTTGTATGGTGGTTTAAAAATACCACGCAGTAAACTTGAATATGCATGTCAGATAAGAAAATTATATTTATAAATATAATGACAATAATTTATATATTTTTAATTATTTATACAGCTATATATATATACATGTATATTCTTAAATACTTTCAGTATATTCAGCTATACAATGTCAGTATTTATTTACTGTTCATGTAAATTAATCTCAAATGTTACAATCAATACATGTTTCGAAATACATGTATATTGAAATATAATTTGAATTTAGAACCAGGACACTTTCTTGAAAAGAGCAACTTCCGTTCATGTCTAGAGGAACATTTGCTCACAACTGTAGTATATGCAAAGTTACATGTACGTGTATGTGAGTCCTTAAAATGTAAACGTTTACTGTTACTGCTTTTCTGGACTTCTAATTTAATTACAAATGCATACATTTTAATTTTCATCAGCAAAGTATTGAGGCGCTCTCATACCTTTTAAGATTTGCCATCTTAAATCGCGTTTTATGAAAAGGGATTTTTGAAATTTTGCATAAAATGCAATCAATATTAATAACCAGTGCTTGGTACGCTGTTTAACAATTTGCTTGTTTGATGTGGCTAATTTGAAGTACGCTATACATGTAACTTTATTAAAGGACGCTCGAGGGCCATGGACATATGCGGATTCAACTTTAATAAAAGATGAATCTACAAACCATGCTTTTATTAAAATACACATTCCCGTAGAAGCATATTTTATTTTTTATCAAAAAATATGTTTGCCTTATCGATTTTTAGTCAAGTTTAATTTCTGATGACTCGTTTTGAAAACTAGGCCAAGCTCACATAAAAAGATATTTTGCAATTAATTTGAAATTGCATTTCCAACGAGCAATATATTTTTCTAAAAACATTTTCAATATGTTTTTGGATACATTAATTAGAATGAATTTCAAATTACCTTAAACGTCTCAACCTATATACATATTTACAAATGCATTTACATGTACTATATTTTATAACTATAAATTCATTACTCTAAATGCATTTTAACACTTTTTTTTATTTGAAAAGTGCATTTCTTAGTACCGTATATAAGTGGGAACATATTAAAAACAATTAACTTTATAAGAATTTCCGTTGGTACTAACTCATTTCCAGTCCCCGTCCTGTACGCTGTAAGAAATAACGGTACTTCATTCAACGTGAAGTTGAATTTCATTCGAACTTTGATGAAAGTTTACTTCTTATAGTTTAAATCATGTTTTAATCAATCGTCATCATCATCATCAAGTGCAGGTATACATGTACATGTATAGTTATGATTTAAAAACGAAACTTCTTTCACTACCAATACTTAAATTTCAATGTACAGTACATGTAATTCCAACTGTAATTAATTTGTGTTATTTATGTGTGTGTCAGCCGAAACGTTGAGGAAATAAAAGTATTGGTAGTGAACGAAGTTTCGTTTTTAATATTAAATCTTGTTTTGTCTGACTTTTGATAATACGAACCACGGTTTAAATGAACAAATTTTGACGTCCCTTGAGATTCGTCTTTACGAGGTTCGACTGTATTGTAGATTGTATACTGCATTGGTGCATTGTACACAAAAGAACAAACACACTTGAAAAAGTACACTTCTTGGAATTCTGCTGACTTCATCCTTGGTTCTCTCCAACGTTTTCATCTGAAAAATGTAGTTCTTTCCGTCTTTTACCAAAAAATATAGCAATCTTGCTTCCAAAGCCGCAGCGCAACATTCAATATTTATAGTAAAACATTTAAAAAAATTATAGCTGGGAGCAATTTCATACTGCAAATATTACCTTGGCTTGTTTTGTTTGTGCATCGTTGAAGCCCTGAGCCAATTAGAAATTTTCCTGTAATATTCAGTGTATTCAACATCATTTGCATAGTTGGCCGGGGAAAAGCATTAAAGGTCGTCACACGCAAGGAAAGTTATTTTAAAGTTATGGGTCATAATACTGCAAATGCATTTTAGCAAGCATATTTTTTTTTTAGAAAAATGCATTTCTGAAGAGATGTTTTTGATGTGAGATGATCTTTTTCAATTGTTCCACGTTAGTGTGTTACCATGGTTACGTGTACATGACTATTACAAAGATCAGTTCTGGCTAAATACAGCTAGTGGTTTTTAAACTAAGACAAGGGGAGTTTTAAGACTTGAAACTACAGGAAAAGCAGTTGTGTTGAAAACTGCACAATTAATGATGCTGACGTGTCGTTTGCTTTCGGCAACTTCGATTATCACATGCATCTTAATGCATTAACGAATAATCCTATCTTTTCATTGGCCTCCTCTGCATGTCAGGATGTTTAATTAAAGTTTTCACGGAGTCTGAGCCTCGTTCATTATCCGCATTTTTACAAAGGATGTAGCTTGCAAATGGAGCATTGCCACGGCATCTCTTATTTCAATTTCTGAATAATCTTCAACGAATCCTCGAAGCTCTTGATGGAACCGCTCAAGTTTCAATTGAGTACAATATAGACTTTTTTTATAGAATGTTGCCTTTTAAATTTGCTGGTCTATTAAATTTGGGACGCATGATAGCGTATGAAAAAGCATTAAGTTTAAATTGGTAAATGCTTATATTAACGTTTGAAAGAGTCAGAAAACCTGATCAACCCGCATTCAAGCGTAATATACCTTGAAATAAAAATCTAAAACGTAGAACTAAATACAGTGTATTTCAAAATTAATGTCGATTGATGAAATATACAGGGTGTTTTTGAACTCATGGTACAAACTCAAACTGGTGTTAGAGTGAACTAAGGTAAACATTTTTCATCATAGAACCTAGGATCCAAAGGTCGCTATTAAAAAGTTAAAGTACCTGCTTCCGCCACGACTTAATGGCCAATCATACCACATCTTTTTGGAGGAACAGGTGCCACAACTTTTGGAAGCTGTCCCTTTGGCAATTCATAATGCCATGTGGTTCCAACATGATTGGGCCCCTGCCCATTGCCGCAGGGATGTGCGGCATTATCTTGATGCTACTTTTGGGGCCCAATGGATTAGCGGAGGTGGGACTGTAGCTTGGTCCCCTAGGTCTCCAGATTTGTCATGCCTGGATTTCTTTTTATGGGGACAAATTAAGAACGTAGTGTATGAGACTTCAGTGGACACACAAGAAGATCTTGTGGCCAGAATTGCGGTTGCTGCAGGCAATGTAAATGACATGCCGGGCATCTTTGAAAAGCAATGCGTCGCTGATGTGAGGCTTGCATTAATTGTAATGTTTGAGCATTTACTGTAAAACATTGTAATAAACACGTAATTGTTGAAACATTCTGTGCCAACATTAATTCTATGTAAACCATTTTGTGCCAACGTTAATATCATTTAACTTTTTAATAGTGACCTTTGGACCCTGGGTTCTAAGGTAAAAAATATTTACTTTAGTTCACCCTAACACCAGTTTGAGTTTGTACCGTACCATGAGTTTAAAAACACCCTGTATATTTTAAAATACAATTCAGTTCATATTTGAAAATGCGATTCAGTTCATATTTGAAAATGCAATTCAGTTCATATTTGAAAATGCATTTGAAATATTTCATTTTCATTGAATGTATTTTGCATCGAACTGTTCATGAGCGAATTGTAGGCATAAATTCATATGTAAATACATATTGATAATTTTTGAAATGAATCAAAATGTATTTTAGCAATTGTTGTGAAATGCATTCATTAAACCTAGCAATGTAATTTTATGGCTGTCGATATACATGTATTTTTATAAATTCAAGATGAATATGAAACTGAATACATTTTTGCACAAGCGTTTAGAAATTCATCTCTTAACGTTATATAATCCGTAAGTATTCCTTCTTCGTTTTGAACTGCATACCCATCTAACAATACAATGTTATGTCTGTCAATATTTATTTTAAAAATTAAGAATAAATTGAACTCATGAATGCATACATGTAAATACATTTCTGTAAGAGCAGTAATGCTGATTATACATGTAGTCAGTGGTCCTGAAAATGCAATTCAAATTAAATTTCGCAATGTTTTCCAGTCCGGCTCATTTCCGGATGCATTTGCTGCATTGCATGTAGAGCTTATTTTAAGAAATTCAGGATGAATTGAATTCACAAATGCAAACGTACATTCCTGTATATGCTTTTTTAAACGCTATAATATTCAGTGTGCTTGCTTTTTACAAAAGATGCATGTTTTTCCATCTTTAGTTACGCAGGGTTATTACACATCAATGCAATTCAAATTGAATTTCGCAATATTTTCCAGTTCTATGCATTCCAAGATGCATTCTATCAAAATAATTTCATTTTAACTCGTATAACAATGCATTTCAAATGCATCATACCATCACTAGACTAATGTTTAAGGAACTTCGGTATTGTGCGTGTCGTTCGGTTAAACGAACATCGACTCAACTGCGCATGCTCAGCACACGCTTGAGTGAAACAAATGTCCTTTCTGTTGACCCGATTAATGCCGAAAAAATATAAGCACCCATATATCACGTAATGAGCTGGCCCATAGCTTAGCATTAAGTTTCATAACGATGAAGGGAACATTATATTGTCATAAAATTTCGAGGGAAATGCATCTTTAATGAGCTTAAATTCATTTAAGGCTCATCAACGTCTTTCATTAATTTAAAAAATGAAAGTGCAGCGCTCGCATCGTCCGCTCAGACGTTGCTTTCTTCCAACAATTTTCGTATAATAAATGAATTATACGAAAAGTAAAATGACGTTCTTACTCCCCCTCCTACCTTTCTCCTCCAACTATCTACCGCCATTCACTCTTGCAGCAAGCGAGCTAACAAAAGACCATCTTTTGACTTCCTAATTTCTAAAGTAAATTTTACCTAATTAATTTGCTAGCAGCGATGTTAGACGAACCAGTTATGGACATGATTGTGAGGAGCTTGTTCCTAATGCATAGGCTTTTAAAGGAGAGGCCCTCAATGCTCGCCTCAGGGCTCCTAACGCCCAGAAAAATATTGTACAAAACGCTTAATCTTCGATGCCACATACTGTGCTCTTTCCAGTTTCAAGCAACCCAAAAAGCTTACAAAGACCAGTAAAATTGATAGAAAAGTTCTTGGGCAGAATGTTTCTGAAAGCGCATGCAGTAGCCTCGAGGTGACCATTGTCGATTTCGATGGTTTTTGGCAGTAAGCGAATTGCAATTGTTGAACAATTTTGTACCAATAATGGACTAACAGTTTTTATCGTATCGGAAGACGTCGACATTTGATATTTTATTAGTTCAAGAGCATTTTATTGCTGCTGGAGGTTAACCAAGATGGCGGTTTGGAGGATTGGTCTCTGTTGGGAATTAATCATCGAAGATTGTTGTAAACATAAATGTTGAAATATATTTCATAAACTTTTAGATATATTAATATTTGATATCATCTTTCACATCGGGAGACGTCAACATTTGTCCTTTTGTGAAATCAAAAGCATGTTATTATTGCTGGAGGTTAACCAAGATGGTGTTTTAGCTCACTGTTTTTATTTGGAACTAGCTGTGCCCGGCCACGCGTTGCTGTGGCTTAGTCTAGTGATTCCCTCTATGATACCTCCTTGCTCCTCCCC
>JAQGBX010005870.1:0-13138 GCA_034698745.1 Megaphyllum sjaelandicum
CTAGTTATAATATATTGTTTCATTTTCCAAAGTTTCAAAAAGTTTGGATATGGGGATCATAGTGCCGTCTTGAAAGGTTTAAGTAACGATCGAAGCATTAGGCCGGCCACGCACATGCGTATCGATATATATATATATATATTTCGCTGAAAAGTTTGCAATGTGCAAAGCGGTTTTTTTTTTTTTGGAAAAAATAAATAAAGCTATTTTCAGATTTCATGAAACATTTTCAGGTTTGCTCAAGAGGCTGTTCACTTCGAAAGTAAAAAGTATTTCTGCACTTAAACGCCCCTTGAGCAGCGACATCAAGATGGAGGTAACCGTGGAAATTTCCAAAACATTCCGAGCTGAGCGCCTGCCTATCTGCTAGATCGGGTGTGTGGCCAACGGCCCTAGAAAGTAACAATCGATAAAAAAACCTCGTCATTAAGCGATGATAAAACAAGCCCTGGCCTTATCTCGCCCATTTAGCGAACGCTTCAAAATGTAAGAATTTGAGTTAACGACATTTCGCAAAACTATGAAGAGTTCGAGCTCATCTCGGATCTGTCCATGGCACGGAGCCAGGCTTTGAAAAAAGGTCAAACGGTCAACCTATCTCGCATTAATCATCCGATGCACCCAATGGGAAAATGGGAAAAGAATTGAAAAAGCGTCGTCTGGGTTACGTTCAATGCAAATGCACAAAGCCTGTTAATGGTGCTGGTACCATGAGTACACACAATGCGCTGTAGGACTCGCGTCGTCAATGGACAAAAATTGCTTCAAATCAATCGAATAGGCCGTTATCGACCAGACATATCAACTTACGTAGTCGTTGCAGACTGGAATTCAACGCAAGTTTTCAGGTCACCCGTCAACCAGACAAAAGCCCATAGCCCACATAAGTTTAACGCAGTTTCAAAGTAGTTGGAAAAAGAAATTTATCAGAAATATGTTTAACGTTCAGGAAATGTAAAACTTTCGATACCAAAATGCTGCAATTTCCCAAATCTAACGACCATTTCAAAAACGGAAATTGAGCTTCCAATTTGATGTCGTGGATTTTAACCCATCCGAAGGAGATATTTACAGAAGAAGAATGGGATTCGAGGAGCCGAAATGACAAATACCATGCAGCCGTGGTGCTGCAATGTAGGCTACATGTAGTAGAAAGGATGTTACATGTCACCCACATTGCCACATTAAACTTCTTAGAGATGCAGATAGAATCTTGGGCACACAGGTACTTTGTTCCGAGAACGCATCATTCCATTCTTTTCAAAGTTCCGCAAAATGATTCTGGGATGGGGACAATATGAATTTCAAAATGATAAACCCAAAAATAGCGAAAATTCGATTTTTTTTTCTTGCATTTGGTGTAGTTATAGGTACGGACCAGGTATGTGCATCCAATTTCGCTCGAAGTCTTAAATATACAGGGTGTAACCGAAAGTCAGCTGCCAAATTGACAGGATTTGTAGCCGGTGATATGTGGAGTTTAATGCCCAGATTTGCATTGCACCGAGGTAATGCAGGGAAGCCAAATAAAGATATCAAGTGGCAGCCATATAAATAAAGACATTTGTGCCCACGTGTTCTTTGGCCATTCATGCAACTTGTACCCCCTATACCACCGGCTACAAACCCTGTCAATGTCAATTCGGCAGCTGACCTTCAGTACACCCTAGGTTGTACCGAAAATCAGCCCCTTCATAACATTACTCGGCTTCCCTGCATTACTTCGGTGCAATGAAAATCATGGGGGAGGAAGAAGCGGGGGAGGGGGGGGGGGTAATCGAAAAGCACGTTTTTTGTGTGTTAAGGAGACATTTGCCAACACATGTTTTTCGGGCATTTAAACGCATCTTTCTTTAGACTGTGCAGGAAATTTGACTAAGAAATGATTTTCACACATTTCTCTTTATTTCCAAAAACGACGTTTTTCAAACTCGAACGATTAAAAACTAAACTATTCGTCAGTTAAGTTTCAATCAAAAGCTGCTAAACATACTGAAAACTAATAGAAAAACAAACGGGGGGTTCAGCGCATCTTGTTGAAATTTTCGCATCACCAAGAAGCAGCGCATATGAATTGACCAGTAGCGCAGATTCGACTACACGCAGTTCTTGTCAACCTCCGAGGCCCTATTGTTGGCCAATCAGGCACACTGTTCGATGATCGACGGGAACAAACACCGTTCAAAAGGTGGCCCAACGAATGGACGAGTTCGGATAATCGAGGTTCTCCAGAAGCACCTACGATCGAGGCTTCGAGGCTGCGCCGCCATTCGCTAATTGCTCGCCTGCTCGGGACGATCTCCGGTTCGCAGTTGTGCGCAATTTCCCGCCTACTTTATCGTATTATTCGGCACATATTTTTAGTTGATGGAAATTAGCCGCGCTCGGTTGCGAAGCGTTTCGGGAGGCTAAAGGCGTTCCGAACTGCATAATCGGATTTATTCCTCGCTCGTTCATGGTTCGCCTGTCAAGTGCTTTATCTTCATTTGGGCGTTTATTTTTTCTCCATCAGTGAAAAAGATCTCGCGACTAAGATTTTTTTTTTCTGCGCCTATTTTTAAGACGAAATTGAATTTATGGATAAATATTTCCGACGTTTAACCGAATCGATTTGGCGCACGCCTTTCCAGATATTCCGCCCCGGGTTCACTCGCACGGAACGCGGGCATCCTTTTTAATACAAACGTGGGCCGCTTTTCCATCAAATCTAATCAACATTCTCGAAAATTGAGAAAACCGCCCCATAGCTCCATCGCAATTGTTCGCCGTTTGAAATTTAAACGTTGTATACATGTGCGCGAACAGGCATTTCATTAGGCGGCTTGCTAATGAAACAAGGGTCATTTTCAAATCAGTTTGTCCGAGCCAAATGCTTTACAGTGAAACCTCGGTAAGACGAATTTATGATAGAAAGAACTTCCCACGTAGCGAGCCGATTAAAAAATGACGTCATTTTTTGATTCATTTGGTCATTTTTAAAAAATGACGTATTTTTGACCAAACAAATGACCAAAAGGGACGTCTGTTTGACCGAAAAAAATGGCGTATTTTCGGCAAAAAAGTAGGGACATAATAAACATTTTTTGGTCATAAATAACGTCTATTTGACAACAAAAATTACGCCTTTATGACGAAGAACAAAATTAACACTCGGTTAAAACGATTGAATTTTCGGGTTCCCAAGCATTAATGTTATACGTTTCGTTGAAACGAATATGTTTAGACAATATGAAAAAGTAATAAATTATGAATTTCCCGACAAAAGTTAGAGGGAATTATTCGTGGGGCAGGATTTCATTCAAACTTCGACATTCCACAGATTGAGATTATCTGTCCGCCGGTTATGTTAAGCAACGAGAATTCTTTAGCTCGAAGACTAAGGAAGAATCAGTAAACAATTTTCGTTTTCGGATTATTTTAGATGCATTTGTCATGGACAATATTCCAGTCCATATCTGCTCTTTTTCATGACTATCGTGCCATTGTCAACTGCCAATTAAGTGTACTATTATTTTTCCTTTAGTAAAATTTAACAAAAAAATCAAAGCATGTCACGTGTCAATTTCAAATGTCCTTAGTTCATTCCAACTTGTTTGAAATAAACCGAGAGTAGATTTCATTTTCTGAAAAACTATTTAAAATTTTATATTTTAATAACTGATCGATCCATACATGTACATACGCCGAGAGAAATTTAAACAAACATCTTTCTTTCAAACAACTTAAATATTGCGAAAATAATACTTGCATGACGTTAATTATTTCGCAATTCCCAAGTTAAGACAAACGACAATTTAAAAACTTTTCCATTTTTTTTAATAAATCATGTCAAGTCGCAGTTTCAACATTCTCTCGGCCAACGTTAATCCATGTTCTGTTGCAATTTTCTAACCCAGTAACTTTCATTTACATTTTCGTACAATATGTCAAGCCATGCGTGACGATCTAAATGCCATTCGTCCTTTCCATTACCAGATAGTTTTCATTTAAATAAAGCAGAGTGATCAAGTTTTATTTCATGCAGGTTTCCTTCGAACGAACAATGATCTCACGCAAACTACATCATATCAGAGTCGATTTCCTCCACATCGATAAACCAATTATCAATTTGTTTCACGAATAAATTGAATCATGTGACAATTTGCGAGTGCACTTAAAAACACCCTCTTCCAACGAGTTACAACCTGAACATTTACAAATATCACTTTCAAAATGACAATTTACGCCAACACAAGTTAAGTATAACCACTTCAAACACTTCCGTCATCGTATTTGAAGTAGAAGGCATTTTCAAATACATGAACAGCCCCCCATTCATTCAAGCAAACCAAACCCATTTATACGGTAAAACCTGCTATGAGGGACCACCAAAAAAATGCTAAGTTGGTCTGACACAATACACAGGTGGTCACTATACAAAGAATGTCCGAATTAAATTAAAATAATAAATATGTACACTGCACTTACACATATCGACTGTAATACACGTATAGTAAAAAACCACAAAATTAAAAAAGTACAGAATCATCATGTCCAAGGTTTAAAGCAAGATTTAACGTGGCTCATATCTGTTATCCACTAAATTGACAATAAAAATTGCAAAAATGACAACACACACTGGTCACTGTACACAATAGACAGGTGGTCGGTCACTTTTCTAGGTTTTACTGTACATGTATCGCGTTCTTTCGAGAAAACCAAACCTATATATATATATAATTTTTTTACCCGTTTCCAATCTAATTTCCATTTCTTCCGAGTGACCAATCCGGACACCATGCACCAGTCGGAAATTCCACCTTGAACTTTAATCGAATCTTCTACAGCCCGGAACATCGACCATGCCGAAAAACAATTTGGCACACGTGCCCAAGCCCTCCTTCAAATTGCCACGCTAGACAGTCTCCATTCACCCAGCCGTTGCAAACACGGCACCTTTTTTTGCAAAAAATCTAAATAATTTGGCAGTTTCGCGTCTGTCCCCGAGCAACTTAAGATGCATTTCCCTGCAGTCACGGCTCATAACGTCCCGTTTCACCGCTTTCGACATGCTTTCTCGATTTAAGCTAGTGTTAAGAAGGTTCGATAATCAGCCCCCAACAAGCTCAGATCTGCATCGCAAAATTGGCTTTTTTGTGTAGTTTTTCTCTCTTCTCGCCTTTATCTTATTGGATTTGAAGGCATTACAGAACGGCGGAAAAACTGCTTAGCTGCGTCTTGCAACGGCTATAAGAAGCCTCGAAGAAGATCCGTTCGTGGGACTCCCTTCGGAGCAGTGAGCATTTAAGAGGCTTTTCTGGGGAATTGCACATTCGTGGCAATTTTGTGCGAGACATCCATGGATTGCACGGCCCGGTTGCCTAGTTTGTAACGGCTTCAAACGAACCGTCTCCGCTTCGAGCAAATGCACTCGAAACGATGGTCCATATGCCAACTAGAAACGAGGCTGAACATGATCCCTACATTATTTTCCCGAAAAGCTCGGGTCAGAATGCTCTAATTAAGCGAATTTGTGCTTTAGGTTGAATGAATTACATAATTACATAAGAATGTAATCCTATGTACTTTGTAGCTTTACCACCCCACTGCGCGATTCTAAACCCTAATGTGAAAGCTATTGGAGCATGCCATGTCCTGAAGGAGAAACACGTAATGCATAGCCTATCATGTAGTTTTCTCATAGAATCCAGATAGAATTGGATGTTGGACGTTGGAGGGGCAATGAAACTTGCCCCTCCAACGTCCAGGAAACTTGCCCCTCCAACGCCCAATAACTTTTCCTAACATCCAAAAACTTGTGCCATCGTTCAAAAACTCTTACGAGTGCTCATGTATGCCGTACTACGCTGCTCGTTCCAATGCAGAAGACTTCGCAATGTTCCTCGCAACGCCTCCACGTTATAGCTCATTAAAATTAAATTTCTTCCTTCTAATGAGTTTCTCATTAGGAATACGGTTCAGAGCGCACTATCAAAGGCAAGCTTCCTCGTTAGCGAATTGCTAAATCGAGTTAACGGGCTTCCAATTTACTGTTCTGGTCGTAGCATTTTCTATTTTTCCCCCAGTCTGCAAAAGGACGTTGGCCAATTAGGCCTCCACGGAGCTAATGAACACCATTGCTACCATTTTTCGCGCGTGAAAACGCATTGGGCCGCTTTACAATACTACTGTTCAATAAACACTTCGGTACTTATTTAACGAACTCGCCATCTAGTAAAAAACCTTTCGCTTTTATCGATTCGCTAACCACGAACTATTCCGATGAAATTGTCGCAACACATCGCTTTGACTCATAGTACATCTTTGGTGGAGCGCCGTTATGGAACTCATGGCCACCACATCCTGAAGCGGGCCCCCAAGCCATGAACTTCGACGAATTCCCCTTTCTATCGCTAAAGTCGAGACCCACCCTCTCCCCCTCCCTCCCACTTCCAATCCTGGGTCCCGAGGCTAGAGCGCTACCAGCTCCCCACCATCCTTGTGACGGTGGCCAGACAGAAGCTGAATGGCAAATCGCACTTTGGCAGTCGTGAAGTCACGTGTGCAAAATCAACGTGTTAAATGGTTTAAAAAAACTCAATTAGGTTATCGCTTCCAAACCGATTATCTTATTTCAGCACACGTGACTTCAGGATTGCCGAAGTGCCATTTGCAAAGTTTCTGGTCGTCTGTTCCCACGTATGTAAAACATGCATGCTTGTCTTCGAACTATGAAATTGACTGTAAAAATGTCCACTTCGAAAATTGTTGAAAACATCAACTGCTGTAAGTTTCCGATGGCTATTCCGAGTTTAGAAAAAAACAGAACGTCTCGTTGATGGACACTTAGAAATTTCTCGACATGTTACGGATTCTCAATTGAGTCTACTCACCCCTATAAAACGCGCCATTTGGAAATGTGCCCAGACAAAGAATATGACATTTCCTAGACACTAAACTGAACAAAACGAAAATTATACCGGCATGGACGACTGCTGCGTGTCCAACATATTATAAGAAGTTCCAGGAAGGAAGACAACGCTCAGACGAGACAAACCAACAGCATCACATATGCCATACAAAACACACGTTCCCTATTTTTGGAAAAGCTACTACAAACAATAGCTGTCTTTGAGATAATACACTTTAAGCTCTTTTGGTGCGTGGCGCTGCACAGCAAATATGGTTATTAACCATCCAGAAATTGTTTAAAACCGGAAATACGTAGGTCGTTGCACCCTTTACTGCGCTTGCAACAAATTGCGTTTTTAAAGTACTCCATGCATGCATGCATTTTCCATTTGCAGGGTTTAGAAACCTCAAAAATATGATCAAATAAATTACCATTCCAGACAAAATAACAGTACCAGAATTTTGCAATCATACATTGAACCATACTATATGTGAATTGACCCACAACAATTCGCGCCCCATTCAACAACGTTAAAATCTCCCTTGAAAATTACGTACACTAAGACAACCAGCTTCAAGAGAACCAAGTTCAACCAACGATCTCTTAAGTATTTGCAAACATCTCATCTGTTTACTTGGAAATTAAGCCATAGGAAACAAGTCTAGAAGCTTCTTAGCGCTACAAATTAAACAATCACATCACAAATTGTATAAGTCTATGGAAACAATTCTCATTCCCCCGCGAAAGATATAATCCTAATCCTTTCACTCTACAAAACCATTTTCTTCATTCCTATCACCCCAAAGGATTATCAACAACACATCCCAAAAGTAATTAAAAGAAGCCTGGAACCTATACTTGCATAATATATACGACGGCGTAAGCGTTTGTACCCTTGTTGAAAAAACAACGACATACTCGCTACAGCTTCTTAAGAATGTTAAATTCTATAGAAGATGACTAAGAAAAAATTGCCCACTTAAGAAGAGCTAGCAGATTGGTATTCTCAACATTCATACAATACAACAAATGCACAAAAGCGGCATGTACTACATGCAATGAAAACGCGACAAAAGCCAGTGACTCGTGTATTGAAAATGTAAGCAGCTTAAATATTAGACTCACCCCATAATGTCTTCTACGTGCAAATTCCAGACGCAATTAGCCGCTATTATTGCAATTATTGTTGGATTTCAGGAGTCGTTACTTGTAACATTCGATGCTCTCGATATAGTCGTGCTCAGTCGATTCTCATTTATAAAAGTTCATCGGCACTTATTCAAGATGGCCAGTAGTTGGCATTATTTAACACAATATTTTCAACAGTTTTTTGAGAATTCCATACCCAATAAAAAGTGTTGGTGTGGATCAAATGTGAAGATTCTTCTGCGAAACCGAAGTAATTTAAGAGAACTTTTCCAGCAAATTGTCGATTTTTCAAATAAGCTCTCTGTTGAACAGATTTCCGAATGACATCTACACGATACTTGAAGATTCTGACAAGATTTCCATTTTTTACCCGATCCATCGCTTTACAAATCGCTTTACAAATCCTGATCAAAAAATAAGCATCGGCGAAGAAATTTTCCAGATCCTCCTGACAACGTTTACAAGAATTTCGAAAAAGCATCTCTTCAAATCAACGACATGAAGAAATATCAATATCCCTGACCGAAAACTGTCTTTCATGATTGATCAGCCAAGGCAGTTTTGCATCTTTTGGTAAAATGTTTTCATCGACGATTGTAAGATTCTTTTAACACGCACTATTAGTTTCTCGATGACAATTGAAAGGGTAGAATACTAATTTTCCATCATATCTTTATCAATTCGTTTCGACAAGATCCATTTGACAAACTGCATGTCATTTTCCTCGAAGATGATTGCCCGTTTTTGTTTGACAAACTGCCGTTTTTTAAACGATGACTTCATAAACCGATTTTCTTTCCAATTTTTTCTAAAAAACCATGGCAGTAACTGTCAACAAAATGTCTCGCAAATTAAACAGGCAAATGTTGAGTCACTGGCTATTGAAGCAAGTAACTTGAGTATGGATTTGTGGTCAGTAGGAAAGTGAAAGACACGTTAGACGTTTTCATCATGATTTTTGTTGAAATAAAAATCCAACTTCAAGCTTTTTGACTATTAACTTAAAAGTAATACTTGTAGATTGTGGGCTTACCAAGTTATCAGACGTTTAGATGTTTATGAAATTAACTGGCCTCTTGTTAATCACGATGCACTTTCACGTCACTATCCTGTTAAATATATACGATATGTTTTTCCAAGGTTTACTGTTCTAAAGTCGTTGTTGAAACTTGCATATCCTGAATCCGTTGCTGAAGAGACAGATCCATTGCACTGGAAATATTTCCATTCGAAGCACAAAAATGTCTGTATTTAAATTCCGGCACATAATGGGTTGGTAATGGTGAGTTCAGGGCGCAGGGCCGGCACATGATGCACATCCTTGATTTTCTAAAGAGAAAAACAGCACTATCATTAATATTGCAAGAAGTACTTAAAATCAGTTACGAATATTGTATGCCTGAAAATTACATTCTAATTAATGCATGCTAAACGAGGAAAACGTTGCTCCAATGAAATGGTAATGCCAACATTTTATAAACATTATTCCCAAGGTCGTCATCTCACAAAACTTTGTTTCTGACAATCAAATTTCCCCTCTCATAAGAGCAAACCATCACAAAGATTAATTTCGGATATCATTTGGAATTCCTTAACAGGTCCCATTTACGATTCCGCGAAAATGCTTCGATAGATTTTGATAACACGTACCACGCACTGGCTATGCGTTCTCCGGAACGAGCTCGTGATTCGCAGAAAAAATTTAAACCAAAAGAAAAATTCCTACGTTAAAAAACACCTTGGCGGGAATCCAAAATAATTTGCTAAAAACCATCGCGTTATGTTCTCGAGCATTCAATTTTGAGTTCTTACCTCGTAACTTAATTATTTTTATAAAAGTGTAGGCCTACAGTAGAATTTGTAAGTTTCTAAAAATGAAATGATTTAGGGGTTAGGGCAGAAGATTCATTCTAGAAACATACTGTGCTATAAACTTATACAGTAAAACCTGTATAAGGCATACAAATATATGCCTGAATTAAATTAAAATGAACATGTTGACTGTGATACATGTAGTAAAAAACCACCAAACCAAAAAAGTACAGAATCATCATGTCCATGTGCGTTACATACAGTATATTTATTGCCTTATTACACATTTTTTTTAAAGAAAAAATTATCAAATTTTCCTTGTTTTAAATGCTTTTTTGCTTCTTTTGATCATGTTTTCTGTGATTTTTTTCGATCTGAGTAACAACGATTGGTTGAATTATTTGAGAACCACTAGGGTTAAAGCAGGATGTAACGTGACTCATCTGTTATCTGGTCACCTTATAAGGTACATTGGCAATGTAAAAATTGCAAAAAACAACAAACACTGGTCACTGTACACAATGGACAGTTGGTCACTATACGGAGAATTTTTATGAAGGAAATGTACGCTAGAAAAAACAAACACTAAAAAGTGGTCAACATAAACAGATGGTCATCATTCAAAGGTGGTCACTTTTCCAGGTTTTACTGTAGAAGTAGTCCTAGCGGAACTCTAGAGGCATGCAAATTTGGCTGTCTTGAAGTCACGTGTACAAAATTGACAGGCTAATCGGTTTAAAAAACATAAGTTATAGAGGTTTTTAAAACTTCCCCACGCGTCCGTTTACGACTGCCAAAAGTGTCCTAAATTCTCATAACGGTGCATAAGTACAAACTGTCAATATCTATTGGGCTAATTCGTAGAGTAATCTTTTACGGAGCAACGCCATCCGATGGCATTGAATCATTCCACTAATTCAACATCATTAACCATCTTTTATTGCCGCAAGATCAATAATGATGAACATCAAACGTAACATTAACCTGGCAGGATCGTTGCAAATAAATATCTTAACAAGTCTTAACTCGATTGGTGTCGCTCGGAATAAAACCGGTGTTGTTAAATTAAATTGCAATGGCATTTGAAGAGCAGGCTGTACGGCAGCTCGTTCTTACTATCATCCTTTAATCATTAAAACCAATCTGCAATAATGGCTTAGCCAGCGCAATCCAAAGCGCACGGCTCAGTTAACTAAAAGGCAAACAGTATTTAGTTCAACTATACACGCCAGATACACGTCAAGTTCCTTCGAAAACACGTCAGTGTGTGCATGGAATTGATCGTGTCACAATTGGCTGCGAACATAAATGGGCCCACAGACTACAAACACTAACCATTCCGAACTTGTCGTAAACTTGTAGCAAATTGCAGCTTTGGGTCGCAGCCTAAAGGATCGCAAATTGAATGAGGCGAGTGTCTATAAGCAAAACCTATTCTTTGACTGAGAATGTCCGACTTAAAGGGCAGCTTTTTTTTTCGTGAAAGTATTGATTTTTCAGACACATCCACTCTGGCACATTCGAGATGGACATAGCGCAAATATCTGCAATGGTAAAATGTTGGAAACTTATTCATGCTCAATTTGCTCCCCATGTTCAAAAAAACAAAAAAACTCGTCGGGCATCAGAACATGTTGAAGCTTTTCCCTCGATAATAAAGCCAACATTTGATTTCTATACAGTGTATAATTAAAAACATTCCATTCAAAGTTTTAAAATTAAGTTTGAAAACGCGAAGATTGAGATGGATCGAACTTTACAAGGCTGTAACAAATGAACAATTTATTGACCGATTTCAAACATTTTTTTAGTGCATGGTGTCTGATTTTTTTTTCCACAACTTTGCGAAAAAATTTTTCAGAAATTGGCGAAAAATTTTTTTTATAAATTTGCAAAATTTTTTTTAACAAATTTTCTGCGAATTTTTTTTTTTCAAGGGCCCTGATCTAACCACGTAAAAGCATTCATTTTGAATTTTGAAGAAATTAATGCATTTAATTTCCCTGACTTTTTCAAAATTAAGACATTCTTCTCTGAATTTTCCAAATTAATTATGTTTCCTTTATTTAATTCGTTTTTGTATGCATTTGTATTTTAAATTTATGGGTTCCCCGGGCAAGACCGGGCCTTCCATTTAATCTACATATAAAAATGCACAGTTTAAGTTAATTCAACTAATTAAATAATATTTTGAGATGATTTCGATTATTGTGGATATTTTACCTAAACGTCATTTCACCATTTTTTTGTTTTGATTGAAATTATGTTCTAGATTTCTAGATCTCTAGATTTAAAAAAGTCAAAGATATATTTCTTGTAATTTTTGTATATACAGTAGTAATTATCATGAACTGTTACAGAAATGCAAAGCTTTGTTTGCCAAAACTCATGAGAAAATTCAATATTTTGCTGTTTTGAACTTTTGGTGCCTTTAGGTTATCACACGCCTTGACAAAAACTGTCATAGGAAAGGCTCGCATCTCCCTACGTTCCAATTTTTCAGGTTTCATATTTTCTGGTGACCAGACAACAATCGATGAGATGCAGGGTTCTTCAAAAAGCTGATTCAATTTCTTAAAAGAAAATACCCGTTAATGAAGCCCAAGAAGTAGAAGAACTATCGGATATGGAAAATCATAACCACTTTCGCAGGACTAATCGAATTTATTTTCAATGCACAGTAGGCCTACATGCATTTATACAGGGTGGGGCATATGTCTGGGCCTCTCAAATATCTTTACCACCTCAGGCGCTAGGTAAAATGTGCTTATATCAGTGAACAGGATGTGATGTGAGGACTCCAGAAGCCATGTCAAACATTACAGTGCCCGTCAATTTCATGGCGCATGTGATTTTAAACGCTTATTATTGCTCGCATATCTGACAACATACCTGGTTTTGGCTGATGTGTGCAACCTTGCATAACATATATGCCAGGCAGGAAAGCTCAATTGAAATCTAATGTTTACCAGTAATCATTTCCCATTAAATAACTGAAATAAACTTTGGATTACAAAGGTTGCATTAACCGTCCAAATTGTTGATATTCTTTTATAGCAGGACATGACTCGAATGCATTCAATCGTGCAATTGACCAGCCCCTGACGACTCAGTGGTAGCATTCCTGCCTTTCATAGATGCTAATGCAGGGATGCACATATCAGAAAAAAACAGGTAGGCTTACGTTGTCAGATTTGCGAGAAATAAGAAATGTCACAAGCACTATTATTGCACTAATTACGCAACGCTGACCAACTTTCTAATTCGAGGATTTGCTCTATCTCC
>JAQGBX010005871.1:0-13138 GCA_034698745.1 Megaphyllum sjaelandicum
AGTACAGGAGGTGTAAAGTCCAGGAACAGACAAGCGCCGGACCCGCAATAGCCGCCTGCCTTTAATAATCGCCGGGGAGGTTCCCCGGAATTTGCAAATAAGCGCCGGGGCGCTTAATTCCGTATTTACGGTATGAACGAAGATACAAAACAACCTTTTCAAGAAATCCGTCAACATACGCGACACAAAAAAAAGGTCTAGGGAAAACACATTTTGTGCTTTCAACAAAACCTGATCGATTAATAGACATTTTTTTTTTATTGTTTTTTTATCACATGTTTTTTCCAATTTTTTGCTGCCGGCAAGAGAAATTCAGCGTAAATGTGCATTTAAAGTACAGTACATGCATTATTTATATGCATGCACAGTAACAGGATCGATGTTTGGTTATCTTACCAGCGCATTTATGTTTTATTTAAATTTTCAAATTGCGAGCAAAATGTGAAACATACTTCATGCAGTACGTAGGGGTACTCTGACAGAATCTTCGTGGATAGCCCTTTTGGCAGTCGTGAAGTGCGCAGGTGAAATTGGTTTAAAAAATCCACTCAAGGTTATCGCTGTTCACGAACCAATTATATATGCATTCCGTTCAACAGACGTGATTTCACAACTGCCATAAATGCCATTCGTAAAACGTTTGTCCGAGTACCCCTATTGTAAGCTCTCAAATAAACTAGATTTCATTTATGTCCATTTTGAAAACTTGACCAATGGCATTGCAAAGTTGCATTAACGCCAGGGACACAATTTCTTTAGTCGTACTACTATTAAAACTGAGTATCATATCCAGTAAATTGGAATACAGTGTTGCCCCAGAAATTTCATTTTCAACTTCCCTGACTTTTCCAGGTTTTAAAAAATTTTTCCTTACCAATGACAAGTTGAAAAATTGACGTATATTCCAAAATTGCCACTGGAAAATATTTTTTAAAATTTACTAATGGCAACTTTGAAAATTAACGTAGAATTTTTTTTAATTTAATTGCATGAAAGTATTTTAAAATGGAAAAATTTTGTATTCGGAAAATGTTAAAAATTTGTGCTCGCAAAAAGTGGGAACTTTTGCAATTTTGTTCTCGGAAAAGGGTTGAAAATTTGTACTCGGATAACGTGGAAAATTTTGCAAATGTGTATTGGAAAACGTGGAAAATTTTGCAAATTTGTACTCGGTAAACGTGGGAAATTTTGCAAATTTGTACTCGGTAAACGTGGGAAATTTTGCAAATTAATACTCAGAAAACGTAGAAAATTGTATAAATTTGTACTTCGAAAATGTCGGAAAATTTGGCAAATTTCTACTCGGAAAATGGGCCCTGGGTTAACCTTGTATAAGTATTAATTTTGGATGGCCATGACTCCAGGTCTGGGGGAACCGTGGTATAAATCACACAAATATTTTCGCAGCTTTTCATACGCTTTTTCATATTTTTAAACTGGTGTTAAGGCCTCCAAATATTTGCAATATTTTTCTCGTTTTCCCAGTTATAAAT
Source organism: Megaphyllum sjaelandicum (assembly GCA_034698745.1). Taxonomy (NCBI): domain Eukaryota; kingdom Metazoa; phylum Arthropoda; class Diplopoda; order Julida; family Julidae; genus Megaphyllum; species Megaphyllum sjaelandicum. The sequence goes on from JAQGBX010005871.1 coordinate 1,494, forward strand.
CTTCAACATTTTCAGCTGTTTTCGAGTACAGATTTGTGAGATATTCACAAGTTTCCGACGAGAAATTTTCAAAATTTCCAACAGATTCTGAGGACAAATTGGCAAATTTCTCGAACTTTTCAGAGTATAAAATTAAACGTTTTCCGAGTAGAAATTTGCCAAAATTTCAAATTTTTCCGAATGCATTTTTTTAAGGTTTCGGACGTCCGAATGGGAGCGGGGGTAGGAGGCCTGCTTGACCGGACACGATGCGGGCAAGGGGTATAGGGGAAGTCCAATTTTAAGGAAGTTTTGAGGACGGAATTTTTGTATGGTCCCTTATTCCAACTTAAGAAGAAGCCTGGGGTGCTGCCACCTGTACGTCATCTCAAATCCGCATTTCAGGAATATGAAATAAGACATTGCATGACCCTGAAAATGCCCTCAACAAATGAAATCAGAAATTTTAACCCATCCTAAAGGGGTATTTAGAGCGAAGACGTTATTACACTTTTCCTATAATCTTTAACTTTAGAAATAAAACGTCGAAACAAAAACATAACTAAATTCCAAAATGAACAAAAACATGGCTAAATTCCAAAATGAACAAAAATGAAACTATATCTAGCTTCTACGAGAAAAAAGTTGCAAAAAAAAGGACAGAAAAAGCACATTCTGCAAAGAAAATCAATATAATTACAAGTGTTCAGTGTTAAGGGATATACTGCGCACATGTTCAGAATTCGACATTGCTTTAAATGCAACTCGCTTTTCGTACAAATGCCGATCAATTTTCCGGGGAAATTGAATATCCTTAAACCCACAAACGTTCCTTTTACTTCTTCCTTTTCTTTTATTTTTATTCTTTTTGTTAAAAAAAATAGCTGAGCTTTAATGAGTTTTCTTCACCGTGGGAAGATGAACCCAATGGTAGTCCCTCACGGGATACATATTCAAATATTTGAAGGGATTTTTTTTCCGAGAAAACTTTCGTCTTTTCGACTGGGGAAATTCGCAATCCGATAGCTGATGAAAATCAACAAATCCAGTGTTGTTTCAACGGAAAAAAAACTCCCGACATCGCGTCTAGGCAATTGGCTGCCACAATCTATAGGTATAGGCTTCACTTTCTTGTTACGGATGCGCAATGCGAAGATATGAGATCTTGAAGACATGAATGAAACCTCTCCACGTTAGCTATGTACAAGACTGTCATCTTTGCGACAAGTTTACTGTTGGAAATCTTATTATTTATAAGGTTAATATCAAAGATTTGTAGAGATGATTTGCAAAGATTTGTTGATTTGTAGAGGTTAGCATTCTCGTCTTGCATTCAGTAGACCCAGGTTCGATTCCCGGGTCGGCTATCCTCGATTGTGGTTTAATTTTCATGGTTTCCCACATTCCTCCAGGCGAATGCTGAGATAGTTCCTACATTAAATTGGGACCACACTGCTCAGTCTGACTTAATTTGTATAATGATTCCCCATGCCAAATGGTATTATGTACTGACTGCAGGGTAAAGAATTGAATTGGAGAATTAAATTGAATTGAAAAAGACGCCAAACAGAGGCACGGTTGAAGATTGTCCATTTATTTTTCGGAACTGGACAACTAACTTTGATGGCTACAAAAGTGATACGAGCTAGTATTGCCCATGACGATATAAGAAAAAAAAGTTTGTCCTTCAATAATAGTCGGCTGGCACATTAGCTTTGACGTCAAACTTAAACCAGCTAGCGTTTATCGTTGACACAATGACATTGATGTCAAGTGATGGTAATTCAGTGTAAGCGCGAGACACTATCACGTGTCGATTTTGTCAATCTCACAATGGTTGACAACCTATATCATCCGCGACAAAAGCAGCTGCAATTCTCAGTGAAATTTTCGTTTGATTTCAACGGGATGGTTGATGAGTCACGGTAAACGAAAACGAGTTAATGTTCGCGGATCGCGCACACAATTGAGGGCTCAACCTGGCGACAATCAGCCAACGTTCAAGTACGACACACAAAGGGTAACCTGACGACAATCCGTAAGCACTTGTCATCTCACAATGATTGACAAGCTATATACATGTATCATCCACGACAAATGCAGCTGGAATTCTCAGTCCAATTTTCGTTTGTTATCAACGGGATGGTTGATGCGTCATGGTTAACGAAATCGAGTTATGTTCGCGCATCGCGCACACAATCGACGGGTCAACCTGTCGACAATCAGCCAATGACGTTCAAGTATGACGCCCAAAACAACGTGGAATATCACGTGACAATCCCACTGGAGACATTCAATAGATGTCAAACAAAAACTATCCCGTTGCGTTTGACGTTCAGCTCGTTTTCAGTCGATGTCCCGACGAAAACTCAGCTGGTTGCAGTCGACAGATCGCGTTTGATGTCATTGATGTGAAACGAAAATCAACTCGTAAAATGAAGAAACGTATCTTACCTTTGACGGCGCTCAGCTTACTGCCCACCATTTGCTTGGCCACAAAAGCTGCCATGACCAAAAGGAGAACTAGGAAGGGAAACCACCTGAAAGCACAAAAATTGAGAGAGCGTCACAAGGGTGGCTGCGGCGGCGACACCGAAGCCAATTTTAACAGCGATTTCATTGGACGCGGGCGAGGCAATAAAACGGCGACGGAAAAAAAAAACGTACAGGAAGAGAGAGATAAAAAAAGTGAAAAAAACACGCCAAGAATGAATGCGAGGGGGCGGGAGGGGGGTGAGGTGTCAGTCACACGACAACAACTGATGATTCGTTGCCCCAGCAACCATCACCGCCATCATTGCCGCAGCGATTGACGAGCGCTTAATATGAAATGATGAGCTGAATGGAAATAACTGCGTCGTGCCACCCCTCCCCAAATTGCTCAAATTATGAGCCCTCCGGGGGTGGGCGCCTCGCTGGCCTGGGCAGCTTCGGAGGCACCCCCGAGCGCCAGGAATTAGTAAGGAGTAACGGAGGATGCAACGCCAAACCGATGGTTTTGCACCTTGCATTTTCACGTTGTTTGCGGTCTAAAAGATGTGCATTTTGTAAAGAAATGTTAGTTTTAACGTTTTGATTCTCACTGTAGCAGAAAAGTGCAGATTTGAAGTGAATTCTGGCTTACGCTTTCGACGTTAATGTGACTTGGATATTGCGAGCACGTTAAATACCAGCGATTCTGGAAATGAACGGGATTCGATAATTGCTTAGATGTGATGGAATAAATTTAGATTTACTTAATTGAAATTCGAGGTTTAAAAGCGTCTGCGGTTGCCTGTGGGCAACATCTCGAAAAAGCAATTCAAAAAACGTTGATTGCAAATTCAGCATATTCGTTATCGGCAGTCACAATGAGTGGTCTGCCCCTTACGAATGGGCAATCACTGCATACACCCCCGCTGCATGCACCGATGTACGTATAGTTTGCCCCCTTTTGGGATGGTTTTGTCATAACATGGAAGTTGTAATAAGCCTATAGTGCTGCCACCTGGAAGCAATCTCCAGTTTGCATAAAATTGGTTAAACTGCTATAAAAACCACCCTAAAACTAACTGCTACGTGGTGACGAAATATCCCCAAATGTAGAAAGGGGGCAAACCATGCGTACATCCATGATTGCAGTGATTGCCCTCCTTAAGGGGCAGCCCACCCATTTTTTCTTACAGATAGCGAATATGCAGAAGTTGAAATCGACTTTTTTTTTCAATTGCCTTTTCAAGATGCCATTTCAGTTCATCAAAAATGACGAAATCAAAAGGGGTTATACTTGTTCCGATTCCATTTTCGTACTTTAATAACCGACTTTGCCGGCAAAAGAAAAAATTAAGGATCAATACTGATTCAAGCAACTCTATTATCGATGTCTTTCAAAAATGGGGAAATTTCACTTATTGTATACACTTGTATGAAAAGCTTAGCGATTTGTGTTCGGTTGATCAATTCTATGCAACAGCAACAACGTAAGAGCCATTTGACTCGACCAATTTGACAGGGGCATTTCATCTTCGAGCTCGAGTTGCGAAGAAAACAACATCAAGCCCGTCAACTACGTGAAAAATTGTCTTTGAAAACGACATACTATTTTTGAGGTCAGTATATCTGAAACGGGTCTCTTTGCGGCAATGCAATGCACCAAACCAAAACCGAATTTGATTCACCAAATCGGTGAATAATGGCCTTTTAAAAATGATCGCGGGCTCTGGCCAACTTGAGGTCACTACTCCAAAAAAGTAACTATGGCAACCCATCAGTTTCCATACGCGCATTAACGCCAAGGCCTTTCAGTGGCCTTACCAGGATCCGTTCCGGAAACAGACTCGATCCATCAAATTGCTGAATAATTGTCTTTCAAACATTTCCGATTCACCTAGCTTGGAAAATATCTCAATATTTTGGTGCCCTAGCTCCACCTATCGTTAAATAGCAAAAAAGCATTGTACAGAGTGTACCATTGATCATAAAAGATCGAGTAGACCATTTATTCTAAGGTCACTTTACGCCATCTGCCGGGGTTCACCGGAGCTAGGCGAAATAGGTTGCCATGCGTTTGCTGCCAACAGCAATTCGTTAACAAAGACCAACGTGCGAGGAAAGTATTTCACAAAAAACCAGTATTATTTTGACATGCATTATAAATGACCTAGACATCCATTTTCCTCTAGAGATTTATCCCAGTCTGCCGGTCGTTGCTGTAAATAGAAGTATACGTATAAACAAGGACTAGCGTACAAAGGAGTCGCACGTTGGATGCTCTACATTGTAATTAAAATGGATTTCGTTGAATGCCAAAGCAGAGTAGACGTAGGGTCAATAAAGACATCAGAAGAAAGGAAAGAACTGATTCTTAGTTTCGGAGGAACCTTTTAAGTTAGACTTTAAAGCAGGTTGGACACCCGCAAGGTACCATGCAGAAAGGAGGGTGAAAATGGGTCTCAGGCGCAGGGAGTTCAAGGAAAAATGACGTCCGGATGTCAACTTGTGCTTAAACTGTCCTCAGTTTTAGATGAGAAATTGATTGCATTGGTTTAATTTTCTTGCTAGTCAATTTAAATGGGTTAATAGCAGAATCGTATAAGTGACTGAACTTACCATTGAGATAATTACACAAACTTTTTCAAAGTAATACAATTGTATGCTCTAGTGCTCTAGTGAACTAGTGCTCTAGTGACGCTAAATGGCAGCAAATGCTACATGTCATTTGTATAGTTCTGATACTTATAATGTGGCCCCTCAGTGTTGAAATTGTGCACTTAACTCACTTTTTTGCAATTTTGTCACTATTACCGTTCTGCTTTTAACCCATTCATTTATAGGCAAATTTTTTGATTTCTTCAGCTTACAAAGCCTGCAACAGTTATTAAATTTATTCACCCCCTGCATGGAGATAGAGTACATTTTGGCCTTAAAAAATGGGTGGCTTGGTATTTTGTTAGGAGAAATTCGTGTTAATTAATGGTAATATTTTCAATGTAAAAATTTATAAAAAAAACATGTTTAAAATTGCTTATGTAATCAACAAGCTGTTTTCAAAATTAGACGGGGCATGTGAAGGGAGGTCTAAAAGCCTAGAAAAATACAGGACGTCCTTTATGGATGATTCCAAAGGTTTTTCTTGAGAATATTAAATAATGCTAAAAAGCAAAGTGTCCATAAGCACGTAGGTTTGGTGACAACTCGCAAGCCCGTTGCGGTTATACGAAGGTGCTGTTGGAAAGTTAATGCAACAACGACTAAAGCTGCATTGTTCAAACGTTAAGGCCAAAGGGCAGGTTAGGTCGTAGTACAAACAGCGCACTAATGGTAGTCATTTTCAAAGATTTTCTTTCGAATGACTCTGCAAGAGCTTTGTGTTGTCTTTATATCACAAAGAATTGCAATCATCGAGCTGACTAATATCGTTCTTAGCAATTTGCAAGCACTAAGAAAGGAGGATATGATGTCATGACGACGCGATAACGGAAATTAATTTTCGCTGCTGGAGAAATATTTGTTAATAGAAGCAAAAATATCCTGCCAAAAAAAAAAACTCGCTGCGAACTTGCGTTTCAGCCGACCTATTTCTAGTTCGGCGCTAAACCTCGTCTATTTGGGAACTGACGCTGATAAAAAGCAACATATAATAATCGCTAAACGCGGTGCCATTTCCCTCATTAATTCGAAGCCGCATAATGTGTTTTTTGTTACCCAGTCTATATCCTTTATCATCGTTTAACATCTGCCGTAAATTACAAAACCTATTTAAACAAAACTACCTCTTTAGCTCCGCCCCAACCAATTAGCCCTTCTCTTTCATCTTCCTTCCTTCTTCAAGACTACATCCTCTCTCCTTCTTTTTGTCCATCATCTTCCAAGCGAGTAAAAATCCCGAGTAAAACTTCGCACTTATTTTGCTCCACACCCAGCTTTTTTTCCCGTCCTCATTTTTCTAATTCTACCCGTTCGTATATAGCTTTTGCTTCTCAAAAATAATTACATGAATTAATTATGAAATACAAATGACAGTTTACGTGTATTCCCGTTGCATGGTCCACAGACCATGAACCATTTCCAGCAGATTTTAAAATAAAATTATAAGTAATCAGACACAACTGTTGCGTGTGGCCAAGTGCTCACACGCCAACCACATTTCCAAAAAAAATCTGTCCAAACAACATTAAGGGCGGGTTGCACCAACCGAGATTAATAGCGGATTCGATCGCCTTGCTCTAGAGCAGATCCAGAGCAGAGCAGCTCCCAGCCAGGGTAGCCAGATTGTGTTGTCTTTTCTACTGTGTTGTACTTCAATGTCAATTCGACAATGATGTCCAATAAGCGGCTGACGAAGGAGTATTCTCATAAAATTAGGTACGATTCCCCCTGCCACCTGGCATTCATTTGCTGCCTGCGGGGCACTGAGTTGAATTGAATCCACCATTGTATTGCAGAAGCAGGGGTTAGGGAAAAATTAAAGAGAAAAGTTTCCCCAGCCAGTATAGGCAGGGTTAACCTCGGATTATTAGGAAAAACAGCATGGCGGACACTACGTATGAATCTGATGAAGCTAGGGAATTGTGCATGCTACACCATCTGGTCACACAGACAGGGGAAGCCAGGATGCGCCATCTGGCAGCATTGGTTAAAGTAGGTTCCTTTCCCGTCCTCCATTTTGGTTTCAGCAGGTTAAACATGGATTCCATTACACTGTACCCTGGATTAGTTAGTAAACCTCAGATTTTAACCTAAGTTGGTGCAACCGGCCCTAAAGGTTTTGTTCGGTGGCTTTTTTCGATTAGAAATCGAACCAAAATATAGAGCTTACAAATTAATGGCGTCTGCATTTAGCTCCATCGGCCGCCGCCGTTTTATTCATGTTACTTCCTCGAATAAAGCGCTGTTAATCATGCAAAACAAGGGGTAAAAATTCACTCGGAACCCTTTGAAAGCGCAACCTAGAATAAAAGGCTACACCGTTTACACCGTAAGATGATTATAGACGAAGCATAAGCTGATTTTATGCGCTTTCACGCGGTGGATCTTACAAGTACGCATCTTCCTCGCCTTACAAAATTAAGCTGGCGTACACAAAAGATTCCAGAATTTGTTGGTATAGCGAAACAAGACGTAGTTAGTAGAAATGGTAATCGGTGCATTAAGAATGTGCTCGTTAAACACGAGCGGAACATTCAAAAGCCACCAAAACAACTGCAGCCAACATTTCTAGTTGGTGAGCAAACGATACACTCTTCGCAAAATATACGGTACATGCATTTCATCACATAAGAGATACGGCAAAGATGACTACCTCAGAAATTAGCAATGCTAGTTTATTCCATGTGGGTACATCCTTAAATTAATCCCTCTCCTGCATGAGGCCAGCAACAAGCAGGCTGCTATTTATCCTTTAAATGTCTCTCTCAACATTTCCCAATTCTAATTCGTATCCTAATTAGGGGAAACAGCCCATACAGCCAGTTAAGCGAGGAATCCTCACAACGTCCCATCAGGAGGCATTACAGCGAAGACCATGACACTCACGGTCCACTGAAGGAGGTGCCGCCAAACTGTCAAGGTGTCCAACTCGACGAGTTTGGTCGAACGAAGCATTTCCGCCGCTCGGAAAAGAATGCATTTCGCCGAATCGATAAAAACCCCATCCGGGAAAACGATATTCACGGCGCCGATGTCCCGTTAACGTAATTACCATAAAGTGAACAATGGCGCGCCCGCTGCTCGAAATTCCTACTCAAAAACTACCAATACATTCTGTTTTCGATTCCGCTCGCACGCCCGTTAATTAGGAAGTGAAGCGGTGATAAATTCGAGCATCCTGCGCGTTTAACGACTTCACCTCTGAATGTAGCAAAACCGACTTCCGGTATGCTCTCGAAACGGCCTTGGATGGCCGACGCTGGAGAGGGAACTTGCGGCATTCGCTCCAGAGACGCCATCATCTTCGCGGCATTTCGAGCATCCTCCTGTAATTATCCAACGCTTCGTTCAACGCGCATCCTTATTAAGGAACCGCCAAATTGCGGTGGTTTTTGGGAGGTGTTTACTGCCAGGTTGTAACTGGATGCCTTCCGCAAAGCAGTCGGGGCCATTCAAAAAGGACGCGTTTGGTCCGATGCTGACCAGATTTGTTTTTTGATGCTTTAAGAATTTGCGACCATAAGGGCCAACGTCCTCAATTTTTTGTTCTAAAATTGGACAGCCTTCACCCCTACCACCCTGTCCTGTCCGCATTGTGTCCGGTCAATCAGGAACTCCCCATTCGGACGTCGGAAACAAAACTTTAAAAAAATGGTATTTGGAAAATTTGGAAAGTTTTGCAAATTTGTACTAGGAAAACGTAAATTTTGTAGCTTACTCTGAAAAGGTTGAGAATTTTGCCAATTTGTCCTTATAATCTGTTGGAAATTTAAAAAATTTCCCCTCAGAAACTGTTGAGAATTTTACAAAGCTGTACTCGAAAACAGTTGAAAATGTTCAAGATTTGTATTTGGGGAAAACGTGGAAAATGTTGCAAATTTGTCCTAGGGAAAAAGTGAAAAAAATTGTGAAGATGACCTCGGAAAAGGTTGAAAATGTGGCGAGTTTATGGTCGAGAAAAAAAATGAAAATTTTGCAAATTTGTACTAGGAAAATTTGAAAGTTTGCGAATGGACCCTGAGCTTTTAAGTTCTCTGACTTTTCCAGGACTGGAGGAACTCTGTTTACTGACCCACCTATATGATATTGCGCTCAATTTCCCTTTTACTTTGGGAACTGATTTTATTTGGCATTTTTTTTTATCAACTGGACGTTCGAGTTGGTCATATCCCCCTCCCTTCCCCAGTCCACATTGTGTCCGTGACGCAACCTATCCTTCCCTATACCCCCTACATGAGGACGTTCTTTTTGACTGAAACTTTTTTGCTACGACTAACGTAGCTTCATATTTTCAGAATGAACAATACGAGATATTTCTAAGAATTGGTGCAATTTTTTTTACACCATTTCCAATCGCGCGTCCTGAGCCTTGGCCAAAAACCACTTTCTGGACGTTTCAAAAATCTGGTGAAAGAAACTTCGATAAGAACAAGAACGGTGTAAAATAGCCAAAAACAAAATCTATATAGCGACTATTTCGAGTTTATACACGTAGTGCCCGAGGCTTCTTTTCATTTGTTATTCCACGAGGCAATATGTCCAAAAAAAATGACATTTTGACCGGCGACATGCCAATTCTTGCAGAAATCCAAATCAAAAATATTGCTTTTAAAAGTCGGGGGTTTTAAACGATGACAGGACGATACACGTACGGGGAGGGATATGAATGACATAACCCAAATTGGTCACCAAGTATAGGTTGTCACAACTTCCCGACGAATTCTGCGAATGTCCTTTTTGAACGACCCCATGAAATACACTCCTCATTTTATAAATCGGGCATCAAAATCCTTCCCTGAAATACAGCATTTAGCGAAGCAGGGCTCAGAACAGCTGTTCCATATCCCATGTGTCGTTGATAGGATCATTATCGACACCCGTGTCATAAATTTGTAAGCGTTGCAATAAAGGCTTCCGTCATGATAATTATCTCGCGGATTGGCTGGATTCAAGGGCGAACGACAGTCGAGGCTTTCATAAGAAAAAAAACTGACCCCTGACGTGAACGCCAATGTAAAAATTGTCTTTAATACTTAATTAAAACCATGACAGGTTTCCTTAAAGCCTCGTATACGAGGCAAAGGCCTCTTGCTCCGAGCTAGTAATTTACTAAGACAAGCCATGTGACCGAATGCGGTAGTTTGTGTGCGCCATTATTTAAGAAATTAAGGTGGCTAGTAGTCGCCAAGGAGAAAAATGTGTCTACAAAACGTACTAAAACTCATCCAAAACTTAATTGCGCAAATTCAACGTGACGTTCCTCGAGAACCAAGACAGAGTTGGGCAAAAATTATTCGCAACTAATAGTTTGAAACTGCGACTATATTTCTAGAGAGGTAGTTGCAACTAGCAACTAAAACTATAGATCTTAATTACATGTACGTAACTAATTTTTGTAACTTCTTTAATTGTAGTTGCAAGAGAAACTAAACTACATGTATTTTAGTTGAAGAAGAAAAAAATAGTTGTACTATCATAATCAACTAACAATTAGTTAGGTTATTCGTAGTTAAACTAATATTGGACAACTACCGGTAAGAATAACAATATTTCAATGTCACTTAAAAAACATTTGTTTGCTTTTTCTGGTTACTTGAAGCCTGCAACAGATTTTCCACCAAAGCGAGTTTGTCTGTTTGTACTTTGTGATGTTTTCAATTTTAGAATTTTATGATATTAAGATTGATTTTAAAATTATGCTTTAAATAAATATGTAATTTTGATGAATTGCTTACCTATGAAGTAAGCTTATTGGCTTATAAAAAGGGTAATAAAAAGTAAACACCAATCTACTTCCGTGTGACGAAATTTTCCCATTTGTGATCCACGTGTATAAGTAATCTACAATAGCATATCATTTTAAAAAAAGGAGAAGGGACTGGATATTGAACATTTAGTAGTCAAAATTGATAACAGTGTCAGTATTTTAGACTAAACATATTTTGTAGGCTTTCAGAATACTCGATGTTTGTCCGTTACAGCCTTCCGGTAACCAGAAATCCGTTTTTAAATCCAAGATGCCGGTGTCAGCCAGAACTTTTCATCATTGAGAATTTGTCAGCAGCAGACGATTTCGTTAAAAAATCGTCTGCTGCTGACAAATTATTTTAGCATGCTTTCGAACGTTATTTCTTCGTAAAAAGTGATTTTGTGTAATATAAAGTTTAATTAAGTAAAGTAATAATACGTGATTAATTTAACTATTTTTAATAAATACATATGAATCTAAATGGATCCAGCTCATGTTTCCAACGTATGTTTGCCCTGAAATCGCTCGTTTTTTTATTTAAAACAGTGATTGCATGCATTTTTTTCCAAACGGCGTTACACAAAATCACTTTAAATAAATATTTATTTCGTTGTAGGATTTTTATTGTGATTAAATACTGATAAATAATATGAATATCAAGTGTTATGAGTCATTTTGTACAAGAAAAACGACATATTTAAAAAACTTATTGTAAAAAACACTCTGCTGAATGTGATTGCATGCAAGTTTTTACCACCGGTGTGACTCAAAATCACTTCAAATAAATATT